>VDFB02206251.1:0-15718 GCA_007258455.2 Sequoia sempervirens
AATTTTCCATCTATACTCAGGGTTCCTTTACCATAGATTTTCACTACAGTATTATCTCCCAAACTGATAGATCCTTCCATACATCTACTCAGTTTGATGAAATTGCTCTATCACAAGTCATGTGTTTTGAGCAACCACTATCTATTACCCTAAAATTATTCTTCTTATCATGAAGTATTGTTTAAGCAATCATTGATTGTGCAAAAAATTCTGATCTTTCTCTCTCCACACATTCTTGGGTCCCTTTTTTGTCTTATCTTTCTCTTTTATAGAAACTTGTGAACCTTTGTTCACTCTAGGGGGCATGCCTTTCTTTCTATTTTGAACTTTTGGTATTATAAATTTTTTTCTACATTTCTTAGCTATGTGACCAAAGTTATTGTAATTATAACATATTACATTTTTATCTATCAAAGGAGGAAATGAATTTCTACTCACAAATTTTGTTCTCCTTATAGGTAAAACTCTACATTCATTAGCCCTATGACCAAACTAATTAAAGGTATAGTAGTAACCATAGAAAAATGAAGAATAATTGGTCATCACATTTCTTTGTGCAAGATGAGGAGGTCTTCTTAAATTTATCTTCTTCAAGTCTCTCACCCTTATGAAACCATCTACATCAGCTCCCTTTGTGTTCTATATTTTCCTCGAATTTTTAGATATTGACTTATTATTCTTTTTATCTTATACAAAAAAAAATTCTCCTTCAACTTCCTTTAGATTAGCAGTGCTTGTGTCTATCTTTACATATCTAGAGGAATTATTCTTAGAATATTTAGTGCAATCTCTCTCCTCCTTTGTTCTAGACTTTTCTTTTGCTCTAAAGTTATCATATAAGTTTTTAGATGTACTGGTTATAGGACTTTTTCCTTTTTCAAAACTAAAACCAATTTTTTCTTTTGATGGATTTTGAGAGTTAATCAACTCCTCAAGAATTTCAAAACCTTATTTTAGCTTCAAACATTTGTCTATTTGTTCTCTAGCTTTTTGTAGTTCTTTTCTTAGCCACAATTTCTACTTCCAGCTTCATGCATGCATTAGATTTATATTGTAGTTAAAATTTAACTACATCTTCTATTCTTTTAGCTTCTTTAACTTTTGTCTTTAGGTTAACTATCATCTAATTAGATTCTTGAAGACTCTTGGATATATTTTCAATTTGTTTTTGGGCATAATTCTTCTGGTTGTTGTCTACCTTTCTTAGCCTTTCAATTTCATCTAGAGCACGAATGAGTTCACCCTCTATATCTACTTCTCCTTCCTATTCTTCATCAGAATCTTCAATTGCTTCAATTTTTTATTATCAAAAGTTTTTCATAATTCCATAAATGGAGTTCCATCTTCCTCAACCATAAAGGCACAATCATGATCATCAATTGAGATATCACTAACATCAAATGAATCACTTTCTTCTTTTGAGTACAGGCTCTTATTTTTAAAGTTCTTCTTAGAGAAGTAGGGTTTCTTATTTTTACAATCCTCTTCTTGTTCAGTGTTATCCTTTTTTCTATTAGGGAATTTAGTAGCAAAATTTCCTATCTTACCATAGTTAAAGCATTTAAATGGTAGATTACCTTTGTATTTTCCAGAGCCTCTTCTTAGTCTTCTAAAAAAGTTACATTCTTCATCAATCTTCTCATATTCAGATGTAAATGCTTCTACCTTTTCCTTTTTGGATGTTTTGAATATGGATTATCTCTTGGAGGTTTCTACATCTCCCATTCTCATCTCATATGCAGTGAAGGTGCCATACAAATCATAAAAAGGTGAGTTTATATAGATCTCTTGCTTCTTCTATTGTAGAGGTTTTAAAGTCATACCTAGATGGTAGGGATCTTAGGACCTTTTTGAAAATAAAATATTATTTCATCTCTTCTCTAATTCCTCTAATTGCATTAACTATTTCATCTACCTTGAGGAGGTAGTTTGCAATTTTCTCTTCATCATTTATATTAAGACTTTCAAACTTACCTTTGTAAGTTTGTATCTTGGCATGCTTTACTTTATCATTAGCCTCATAGATGCTCTTCAATTTACCCCAGATCTCATGGGTTGTTTGATAGTGCATGATTGTGAAAAACTCAAAATTTTCTAAACCACAAAGAATTGCATTCTTAGAATTTGTATTTGATTCATACACTTTCTTATCAGTCTGATTAGTGTGAGCTATAGTAAGAATAGTATAAATAATTACCACATATATCTATACATAAAACCCTAAGGATGATAGATAAGCTTCCATCCTTATACTCTAGAAGGCATAGTATGATCCATTAAAGAGAGGTTATTTGTTTGACAAAGAACCTTCTTGACTAGCCATTTGTGTTCACTATCCAAGATCTATTAAATGAAAAAGACAACTAAGAGGAGGGTGAATCATTTTTAGAAAATTAAAATATCAAAACCCTCAACAATAATTATATCCACATGTATTCATTAAACCCTTATTTTGTTAAAGTGATTAATCATGAAATGCAGATAATAGAAACTGAAATAATAACACCATACAAAAGAGAACACCATATTTACATGGAAAACCCAATGAGGGAAAAGCCACAGTTAGTATTAGCTCACAATATAAGTAATTGCAAAAATGGTACAAGGGCTCACTGCTAGAATATGATACACTATCCAAAAAGGCTCACATCCAGGGCTAACTACCACATAATGAACACAAGAAGACAGAAGAGAAATGTTACATAGAGAACAACTTCTCAATGCAATAAGGAATCCACCACAACACTATTTTCTTTGTTTATCAAATTTTCTCAAAGCACTTGAAAACCAAGTACCAAAACATCATCTCACTCATTAGTTAATTCCAACTCATCTTTAGACACTACATCATAAAGATAGTTCCATGTACTTGTTGAATACCCAAGATATTGAGAGGGGGGTGAATCAGTATCTCCTTTAACTTATTGAAAAAATACCATCCAATTACTCCAATGCATATAACAGTAAAGATAAGAAAGATCATTAATAGAATATGAAAGCACACAACACATGAACACTAGGATTTTTATGTGGAAAAACCAAAATGGGAAAAACCATGGTGAGAGTTAGCTCATAATATAGTATAACTAGTTATAAGATATTACAAAAGGGGGGCTCACTACTAGGAATCAATATCCAAAATGGGAGGCTCACTTCCTATAGAGATATAATGACAAAATGGCTTATAGCCATAAAATGAATTGATAAAGTACACCTAATAAGTGTTGATTTAGTTCCTTTGATGCTCAATAAACCAACTTAACACACTTCATCATTTTCACACACTTTTCTTCATACTTGTCTTCAACAATTTCAAAACTGTCCAATATATATATATATATATATCTGATATATCTGCAAGCATCAATTAGGTTGGCCTAATTAGATGCAACCCTTATTCACCAAAAAATAATTGTTGGCTTCAAGCTTGTACAAAATATTTTTCAAAAACAATCCAAGTGTGTAGCATGCTACAACATGTCAGTATGGACCTAAGATAAATACATCCACACAACAAAATTAATCCATTACAATATCAACAATACATTAGGTCGGCCAGAGATAGACCTAATAGCAAAATACAATCAACAGAGTAATGCCAACTCACTATACGAGCACCTGAACATGAGAGATTATGAATATACAACCTTTCAGCATCCATAAACCATTTCCCAAAACTACAAGAAAATCAACAACAGAGGATTGCAGACCAAAATACTAGAGGATATTAACTGCATACCGGTTCAGATACTGGTCTAGAATACCGGATCAAGCTATGACTTGAACTTGCAGTTGCAACTCATATAACATGGTGACATCAATGACAACAAAAAAGCTATATAATAAGATGTTCTTCTTCATTCTTCCAATAATCACCCCCTTTTTCATTGATGGCAACATGTGCCAAAATTTTACAAAAAATTCTATGTACAACACTTCTCCTTACAACATTCTCTCCATAGCATTCTCTCCCCCTTTCTTCATTAAAAAATACTCTCCCCCCTTAACATCAAGGACAAAGGGCAGTCCAACAAGAAATATGAAAACTAAAAAACATTACTCGAAGGATGGCGATCCTTGAAGCTCCTTAAGAATACCTTGCCAAGCTTCCTTTCCATTCTCCCAACTCTTCTCTGTAGACAATAGCATTTTGTTCAAGGATTCCAATTCCACTAGACTTTCCTTTGCATCATCCAGAGTACCAAGAGTTAGATTTATCTTCTCTAATTTCTTTGCATTTTCCAAGGTATTGGAAACTAGAGTGTACTCCATTCTCACCAGGTCACCCAACTGACCAAATCTTCTGATGATATCCTCTTTTTACTTCTGTAGAATAAATAATTTGTCTCTATGAGTAGAGATGGCATTCCAGGTTGATCTGTCTCTATCCTTAGATGCATTGTAGGTACCAAAGACATCATTCAACTGAGACTCAATAGAGTCCATAAGATCCTTAATATTATGAGTGGCATCCAACCACTTTAAGCAATAAGCAAAGACAACATTTTCTTCAGACTCACAAGTATGCACACCTTCCAAATTCCTTTCAAAAATTGTGTGTTCTAGAGCACACTTGTCATGTAGTGCCAACATCCTTTTCTCTGCCAACTTATCCTCAACCTCTTGTTTTGTCTTCTCACCAAGTCTAGAGGCATACTCCTTAAAGGAGTCCAATAACAGTTCCAAGTTCTCTACCAGAGTGAGAGATGTATCTATTAAAGTACTGGGTGTGGCCTCTAGCAATGCTTTAAGAGCATCATCAATCAACTTTGTCCCTTTTTGGTGTGTTTCTAGAATTCCTCTTCTATCAGATGCATGCAATGCATCCCATAACACCAACTTATGAACATGAGATATTTTGTCTAAGTCCACACTACCTTGAATCATGGGGAGTTGTAGAAGTTATAGAGGAATCACCGACTGGAATATGATCTGCTTGGATAGCAAGCCTTTCAATACATCATCACCAGAGGAGGATTCTCTAGGAGACCTAAGAGATTCTATAACCTGCCTTTGATTTTCTTCATTCTTCTTGGGAGATTCCCCATTTTTCTCTTCTTCCTCTAAATCTTTTTCTTCTTTTCTTCTTCATCTACTTTCTCTTCTTCTTCTTCTTCTTTCTCTTCTTCTTTTCCATCTTTGATGTAGGGTCCTCCTCCTCTTCCTCCTGATCTTTGGTGATGCTAAGGTTTTTCTCCCTTGTAGATTTTCATTTCTTTCCTCTTTTTCTAGGTACCATTAGAGGATTCTCTTTCCTTTTTCTAGATCTAGTATTAGGTCTAGAAGGAGTTGGTTCTTCACCCTTATCATAAGCACTAGGTTCAATTTTCACTGTAGGAGCTACGAATGGTTTTGAAGGAGCAGTCCTGCTAGATCTCCTTGGTCCTGATGATTCTCCAGATACCTGCTCTCTCATAGCTCTAACTTGTGCAATCTGCTCATTAGTGAAGCCTTCCTCTTTAAGCTTCTTCTCTACATTCTTTCTTATTATAGGCTTCCTATGCTCCAAGTGAACTTCCATAGATTTTCTGCATAAGTCCCAACTCTAGGTTCATTGGAATCTTTTAGACTTTTAAAAACAAATTGCACATAGCCTTTGGCTTCATCCTTTGTAGTCTCATAGCCCAATGGTTGAATCCATACAGTTTGGGGTTCAACAACTTCAATCATGCACTCATCAAAAGAGACATGAAATATTATATCATTCTTGTACTTCTCTACAACTCTCTTCGGGATACTTTGTCTTTTGTTCATGTTGCTCTTGAACACAACAAAGAATATTGTTAGAGCATTATCTCTAGCTTTTAAGTCACCCAAATTGTGCATGTAATCAAAGATTTGATGTGCCACCAGTTTGGATGTATCCCAAAACACTACATCATCTCTTCCAGGAAGTCTCTTAAGGAAATAAAATAACAAATAAAAAATCAATGAGCGAAATTTAAAAGTATACTTCTTCTCCTAGGTCATCTTCAGGTTCTCAAAAAACTTTTGTCAGAGAAGTTCACACAAATCATAGTCTGCACCATTAACTGCCATATCAAAACCAATATAAATTGTTGTAGTAGATACAAAGTTCTCTTTGTTAGTGAATTAGATTTTATGTCTGATCATTATTGCAACATACTTAACAACAAGATTAGTGATAGGTTTAGTTGTAAGAGCTCTCCTATCAAATGTTGCACCGGTGAGTTCCATCACTACTTCATTCATCACAACTTTGAACATGAGTACTAGTCTGGTATCACAGAGTTTGGTAATAGCCTTAATTGGTTCCTTGGTAAAAAATGGTGTCTATCTGTCCACAAGAATTTTTCATGCATTCTACTAAGAGCTGGTTTTACATACTTATCATCAATCGTGGAGCTGAAATTAGGAAAGTAATTCCATCTATCCAATTTCTTCGCAACAATATTTGAATACTTGGGTTTTACCAAGAAATCATCCCCAGTGAGCTCATTCTGCCAAATTTCTATCAATTTCTTGTGATTGTACTCCCTAGTTTTGATTCGAATGTACATTCTTGTATCTTCAGTTGACATAACCCCATGAGGAATTGATGAGAAGGCACCCATAGGGTCATCTTTGAAAAATTTCATAGAATATTTATTATATGATGGTCTAGGTATTTTAGACACACTAATGACTACAAGGGCTTCCATTTCTCCACAAAACAAGCTCAAATGATTTCAAAAAGATGATTCACACAAACCCACAATAGCACAAAAATACCTTTTTCCTTCGCAAAAACCAGAACTAGGGTTTGCACAACTCACACTTCAAATCACCTCAAGAATGCTCGAAAACACTCTCCAATTTCTTCAAATGCACAAGTGACTAAATAACTTTATAAACCAATGATCTACCCTAATTCAAATTAAATTTGGAAAATTTCAAAAAGTTGCTAAAAACCCTTCTTCACTACACTGAAAAACCTTAATTTTCTCTAAAAATGAACATGCCTACACTTTTTCTTCCAATTTATTTTGCATAACCTCTGTTTATCCATTGCTTACATCATACCTTCATTCCAAAGATAGACATACTGAATATCTAGGTTGTTCGAACAATCTTCTGTTAAAGCTCCCCCTAAGACCATACTAGGTCTAATTCTTGGAGGAATTGTCTACATCGGATGGGGGCACAGATGCATCTGATGTTTCATGATATTATTTCTTTATCTAAATCTTGTTAATTTATTTCTTACCCTCATTCTTGTCAATTTTCTTTACTGGTTCATTCTTCTTTACTAGATTAGATTGTTTTCCCTTTTCACTTATGCAAACTCTTGAAATGTGTCTTGGTTGTGCAATTGTAGCAAACAACATTTTCTCCTGATTGGTTTGTCCCATTACCCTTTATGTGCACTAATTTTCTTTGTGTCCCAAACTTGTTACTATGTATATCAGTAGCCATTAAAGATTGATTCATTCTACCTCCAATTAAACAGTTATCATCTAAGTTCATACATTCTTAAGCTCTATGTCCAACCTTTTTGCATGCAAAACATTGTCCAAGAAGGAACCAAAAAACTGATTCATTCTACTTCTGCACTCTATTTCCTTGTGAAAAAAATTATTAAATGAAAAGAAAACACCATTGAAGGATGGGTACCTTTGAGCATTTGGCTTTCTAATAGGTGGTCTTTTAGCAAAGTTTCTTGGATTTCTTTTATGTTTTCCTTTATCTCGAGTCTTGTGATTATCCACTATGTTTGAGGTCTGCACAACCTTAGAGATTTCACCAGCTTCATTTCCCAAACCACCTTTTTCTTTAGAAGGTCTCTTCCCTACAATCAACTCATCAAGCTTGGTGTATCTTGTCTTGAAATTATCTTCACAGTGTTTTTCTTTCTCCAGATCTACTTTCAGGTTCACCACCTCTTGTTCATCAGTATTCATAAATTTCTTCAATTCTCTTCTTTTCCTCCACTTGCACCTTCAAACTGGTAACTTCTTCATTAGCTTGTTTTATTTCTCACTCACTTCTCTATGTCTTTCTTTGAACTTATTCAATTGCTCTTTCAACTTCCAGACACATTCATTTGCTCATCAAGATTTTCTTTCAAATATTTGTTTTCATTTTCAGCCTTGTCAAGATCTTCAAGAGTAGCCTAGAGTTCTTCTTTATCATCCATTTGTTCAATCTTCAAGATCTTCCCTAACCTGTTAGGCTTCTTTAGAGGAACCAAGCTCTAATACCAATTGTTGAATACCCAAGATACTAAGGGGGGTGAATTAGTATATCCTTTAACTTGTTGAACAAATACCATCCAATTACTCCAATGCATATAACAATAAAGATAAGCAAGAGCATTAAAAAACCTGAAAGAACACAACACATGAACATTAGGATTTTCTGGAAAACCCAAAATTGAAAAACCATGGTGAGGGTTAGCTCACAATATAGTATAACCGGTTATAAGATATTACAAAAGGGTGGCTCACTACCAGGACTCACTATCCAAAATGGGAGGCTCACTACCTATAGAGATAATAACAAAATGTCTTACAACCAGAAAATGAATTGATAAAGTACACCTAACAAGTGTTGATTCAATTCCTTTGATGCTCAATAAACTGAATTAACACACTTCATCATTTTCAGAAACTTTGCTTCATACTTTTCTTCAACAATTTCAAAATTGTCCAATATATATATCTGATATATCCGCAAGCATCAATTACGTCAGCCTAATTAGATGCAACCCTTATCACCAAAAATCAGCTGTTAGCTCCAAGCTTGTACAAAATATTTTTCAAAAACAATCCAAGCATGTAGCACACTACAATATGTTGGCATGGACCTAAGATAGGTCACAAATACATTCACACAACAAAATTAATCCATTAAAATATCAACAATACATTAGGTCAGCTAGAGATAGACCTAATAGAAAAATGCAATCAACAGAGTAATGTCAACTTGTCATACAAGCACCTGAACATGAGAGATTCTAAACATACAACCTTTCAGCATCCATAAACCATTTCCCAAAACTACAAGAAAAGATAATCAACAACGGAGGATTGTGGACAAAAATACTAGGGGATAGTAACTGCATACAAGTTCAGATATCGGTCCAAAATACTGGATCAAGCTATGACTTGAACTTTCAGTTGCAACTCATATAACATAGTGACATCAATGAAAACACACAAGCTATATGTTAAGATGTTTTTCTTCATTCTTCCAACAGTACTCACAACACTTACTCAATATCTCAAGTACACATGCACAACCTGCAACAACCTACTTTCCTCTTTTTCACAATTTTCTCAATATCCTCAACATTTTCATCATATAAAAACTTCCTTGACTAATATTGACATCAATGACAACAACTAGTCTATTGAATTCCTATTGACATCAATGAAAACACCTTCATACTTGCAACAATCTCCCCATTTGTCATTGATGGAAACACAAGATGTAAAAATCCATCAAAGAAAACACAACTCTGAATACATTTTCTTTCTTTTCTCCCCCTTTCAACTTGTTCTTTTTCATATGCTTCACTTTCCCTTTGAAAATAATGATTAGACAACATACACAACTTTCTCCCCCTAATACCTTTTACTTTTTCACATGATTCTCTCTCCCCCTTTGACATCAATGGAATAGGATAAAATGTTTTGTATTGTTCTCACCCTTTGACATTGAACCAAGATACTTGCTTTGAATACTCCCCATTAGGATTACACTCAATCAAATCATCAACTCTACACAGTGACAACACATGACACTACCTACTCGCCCTGAGAGGTAGCCACTAACATCAGTCAAGAAGATAGATGAATCCATATATCCACTAGATTGATGTATCTCGATATGCATCTAGTTTAGAGGAGGGGAAATAATCCACTTCTCCCAAAGATACTCAAAAGTATCCTTCGGAAGATCCTTAGTAACTATGTCATCAATCTGATCCTTTGTAGGTATATACTCAAGTTTTACATCATTCTCCATAACCTTCTCTCTCAGAAAGTGATACCTAATTGATATATGCTTTTTCTTTGAATGCATCACTGGATTCTTTGAAATGTTAATCACACTTGTATTATCACAAAAGATAGATATAGGTTCATCATATACAACTCTGATATCCTTGAATGTTTGTCTCATCCACAAAACTTGTGTATAGTAGGATGTTGTTGTGATATACTCAACCTATGTAGTAGATAAGGAAATTGAATCTTGCTTCTTACTTAACCATGAAACCAATCTACATACAAGAAATAATTCACCACCACTTGTACTTTTCCTATTATCAACACAACTAGCCCAATTTGCATCTATATAAGAACTTAATTAATCAATATCCATAGGATACCATAAGCCATAATATGGAGTGTCTCTTAAATATCTAAATATCCTCTTCACTTCTGCAACACGTGTTTCTTTAGGATCTTCTTGAAATTTAGCCACAAGACAAACTGCATGCATGATATCCAGTCTAGTAGCAGTTAGATATAGTAGTCCACCAATTGTGGATCTATATTTTCTCTGATCATCCTTAGGTGAATCATCATATTTTCTCAATTTACAACTAGTCACCATAGGAGTGCATATTGGTTTGGAGTCTTCCATTCCAAACTTCTTCAACATCTCTTTGACATACTTTGACTGTAAAATGAAAATGTCTAAGTTATCTATTTGATTTATTTGTAGCCCAAGGAAGAAATTCATCTCCCCAAACATTGAAATTTCAAACTCTTTATGCATCTCTTCATCAAATTTCTTACACATAGCTTCATAGCCTCCAAAGATAATATCATCCACATACACAACCACTATCAAGATTTTGTCTTCCTTAACTTTGAAGTAAAGATTGCTATCTATGGTGCCTTTACTGCATCCTTGATGTAACAAGTATTTTTCCAATCTTGCATACTATTAGAACTAGAAAAATTTCACATTTTTCACGAGCCTTCACCCACCTATCTCCCATGTACCACATAAATTTGTCACACCTTAATTTCATGATCAATAAAAAATGTTGAAATTTGTGTGACAAGATCCATTTTACAACACATGTTAACTAATGATACCATTAATTTGGCCTTTGACATATAATCATCTCTCTGATCATTGTTGAGCTAGAGCTTTAAAGAAATTGATCGTTATCAGGAAGATTATGTGTAAGTCTTTCCAATCAGGAAGTCGTAGCACTTCAGTTTGAACATTTTCTACATATCAGGAAGAGGTGAATCAAGTTACAGTGATCAAAGACCCCAAAGATTACATGTGTGAACAATCAAGAAGACAATGCTTATCATTTTACCAATGAAAACCTATCGGCAAGAGCAAAGTAATCAGAGTAAAGTTTTCAAATCATACCAAGCTCGTGAGTCACACAGATGGAAACTTCATCAGGAAAAAACATATATACTTTTGCCAATGAAGTAGGAGAACAACTGTATTAAAGAGACATGAATAATTGGAGTAAGTCCCTCAGATCTCTCTGACCATATGGGTTACATCGATGAAAGATGTTTTCAGGGAAAGTCTCATTGACTTATCCAAATGAATGAAATGATAGAGGACATACATTGGGGAGACCAAGTACATCAGAAAGGTATTTTGTTCTCTCAGTGATAGTACATGCCAACCTAATGGTAACATAGAATGACCACTATCTATCGGAAAGACATTGGGCGATAAGTAAAAGGATTTCTAATGGTTCAAACCACCTTTACATCAAGAAAACTTTATAATTTTCCCCTTCAAATAATAAAAGTGGAAAATTAGGAGAAAGGGCAGTTGTACAATATCGATAAGAGTATTAGGTGGTCTTCTTGACTAATAATGAGAATCAAAGGGATACTTCACATCGAAGGGAAACTTAGTTATGTCTTAGCAATCAGTTGAGAATGTATAAACAAAGGTGGCACCAAATAAAACACACAGATCAGCCTGAGACTAAAAGGGTTTCACTGATGTAGTCTTCTTGTGTCACTTTGACATTTCAAAATTTGAAAAAATCATTGCATTATGGCCACATGAATGAATCTTATGTAATTTTTTATTAAAAAGAGATTGAACTAAAAGAATTTTTAGAAGTTGCAGTGCAAAGGATAGGAGATTGAACGAGAGCCAAGGAATTCAGTGCAACCAAAAAACACAAGTAGGCTTACAAAGCTTCCCTACAATTGATAAATTGCAATTCAATTCTAAAGAATCAAAATGGAAAGTTCAAGTTCTATAAAAAAAAAAGTAGGAAGCAACAAGGTGAAAGTAGCCAATCCAAAAGTAAGAAATAGAAAATTGAGACGGACCCTAAATTAAAAACAAAAGAATGTAAATTAAACCAAGACCTCATTGATCAATTTCCTAGTTTAGGGCCAAAACCCAAAAGGTTTGCACAATTGAGGGCTGATGTAGAAAGGTTAGAAGATAAATGCAAACATATACGTGATGTGTGGACTCCTATTAGGGGATATGAATTGTTCATGTTTCATTATTTTCAGAGAAATAGATTTGAACCAGTGTGTAACCCCTGGAATTTCAATTTGGGAAAACTAGTTGTTCCCAATGTATTCATGAATGTAGAGCTAATAAAGCTTCTGGCCAAACATTATAACCCAAACCTTAAAGCTATTTGCAACCTACAAGGTGAGCCTTTAATACATATATCCAAAATTGCACTTTTTGAAGTTTTCAACCTAGATGACACATGTGACTAGCCTATTGTGCATGAGGATTGGAGAAGGAGTACTGGAAAATGGTTACTACTTACAAAGGATGGAGGCTACCTTTACACAGGCCTAGGAAGATGGATACTTAGTTCTACTTGAAGATAATGATGGACCTCCTTTTCATGTTGATTTGTTTGATCCTTATCTAAAACATACTTACTCCTCGGTATGCCAAATAATGGGAACAAAGGCCTCTTATTTCATGTCCATAGGGCTAATGGTGATTGTTGCAGATATGCAATTCCACAATGCAAGACCTTTTGATTATACTTCACACATTTCCAAAGGGATAGAATTAGGGTTAATGGCTATCAAGAATGAATCTCCCACAATGCATTTTAAACACTATTCCATTCTCATGCACATGATATTGTACTATGGATAGGAGTTAGGAATGTGGCTGGAAGAATTGAGAATCACACAATTGGATAAAGAGGATCATCCATTACCAATGTAATTGTGTACTTCCATTTGGGACAGTAGTTTTATCAATTCCAATTATGTTTATTTTGAGGAATACTTTGTCAAGACACTTTATAGGTTTTATGATTACCCTTGTGATTATTCACTATCTAATGAGATCAAGAGATTCTTAAGGCCCAATTATTTCAATGGACCACCAACCATAGGTCATAATTGGGGTGACTGGTATGGTTACATCGATTCCACCATGGTCAGAGTCTATGGTTTTGAAGACACACCTTTCCTTTTACCAAAAACTATGCCAAATAGAATTGCATATCTAGAGATTGTCAGTCAAATGGATTATTCCAATGTTATGAACTTGAGTGCATATGAAAAACAATCATTCATGCCTAGTACATTGTGTTTTGGAGATTTCACTGTGGTGTCAAAGGAAGGCTATGATCTTATTTTAGATAAATTGTCACATTTCAATATGAAGAAGGTTGCACCAAGGAAGGGATTTGATCCTAAGGCTTATATTGATTTTGCAGGGAAAAAATAGAATCTAGGTGGATATGTTCATATACCACATCCTCATGATGATATAATCAGGAACATGGAAGAAAAAGAGGTTGAGTTGGCAATTGATAACTACAATAGAGAAATGGAATAGAACATGAAGGAGATACAGGAAGAAAAAGTGTTATCCTCTGGTGAGGAATCTTCTTAAGAAAAAAGACCCCAAGGCCAAACTAACAAGATCCCTATTGATGGTCAAAATAACACAACAACATTAAACAAAATATCTCTATTTTATTTCTCCTGAAAAAAGACAACTAATCTAAAACCACCTATCTCCCAAGGTCTTGGTAGTTTATTCTCAACTATTTTGATGTTACTCAGTGGCCAATGCAACTGTAATATTCAAGGGGATTGCTAGTAGAAAGGAATACAAATTGCATCATATGAATTAACCTATTTTGGGGGGTGTAAATAAATAGAAAAAGATATATCAAGGCTTTAGAACAACAAAAAAATGAATATAAACTTTTTCACATCCGGAGATGTACCTTAATAATGAGTGTTTTCTGAAGTAACCAAAACTATAAATGATGCAATCCATAGCTTGACCTATACTGTTGCATGCATTCACAGTGAAAAATTCAATAACCATATCCATTCATCAAAACTTCATTCCAAAATCAAAACACATCACCAACTCATTACTAAAATTAACACATCAATAGATATAAATAAATTCCACTCATACATAATTCAATGAAATAGTCTCATATATGAATTCTTCTATTGATTTGCATCAAATAAGAAACAATTATACACAACATTCACTAGAATATGAATGACTATGATTCATTAACATTACCATTGAGACTCAAACTTGAAAATAACATGAAACTATATAAAACTATAAAACTATCTATATTTTTGCATAAAAAGCTGTAAAAATAGAGTTTATCAAAGTATCTTGCTTGAAAACTGGTAAAATCCTAAAATTATGACAACACTATCAACTATCTCATTAGGTGGCTAATCCTTCTTCAATCAGTCGACCTTTACAAAATGCAGCCCAAGATTAAACATAGGTAAGCTATGCACTAATTTCTCTCAATCAAAAATTGAGATCCATCAATTAAGGAACTAGAATTGCATAAAGTGACTACACTGGTTGATCTTCAGTTCTATGGTTAATGGACCTATTTCCAAAATCTAACATCCAAAGGAGGAAGGTATAACTGTTGGATGAGATCTGTAGTTAAACTCATGTCATAATCTTGTAGAATAGGAGAGAAGAGGAAGTTGTCCACTAGGAACATAATGTTCAATTGCCAGCTCATTCTTGCGTAGTTTTCTCAAGAAGGTATTCATCATAGTTGGTGAGCACTTGTTGAAGTATATCTGCATCAAGTCCATCTACCCAATTATCTTCAAATTTTATTATTTTCAATTATGTGGAGGCAAACTATTGCATATCTTTCAATTTAATCAACTCCCTCCTAGTAGCCTTCACTTCATCTTTGATGTCCATGAGCCTATCCAAAAAAAATTATTCACCATCATCCTCCTTTTGCATCACTTCCTCAAATCTATTATTCCATTTCTCCTTCAATTTATCAAGAGGAAGACCTTCCTTCATGGGGATATCCACATTGACCAAAATAGCAATCATTGCTTCTAATTCATTAATCTGTTCATTCAAATCTTTGCTAGCTTCTTTAACTTCATTTTTATGTTCATAAATGAATTTAGATTTGAACCCAATTATGCTTATTATCTTCTCAATGAAGTCTACATTATCCTCATTGAGAATAGATTGCTCCAAGAGAGTTTTCTTTGGTACCTTGTTGACGTCCTTTAATTTCTTGGTATGCTCTCTATACTCTTCCTCTTGTTTCTCCAAGACTTCAACATGTTGATTCATATCTTCCACCAACTCCAATTCACCTTCATGAACTTTAAAACTATCAACAAGTAGCTCATCAACCTCTTGATTAAGCCAATCAACCCATCTATCAAGAATTCTAACCTTCTCATTTGTACCAAATCATTAGCCTCTTTCTTTCTTAATAAGATTGGGGTCTCTAGAGTAGCAACTT
>VDFB02206252.1:0-14565 GCA_007258455.2 Sequoia sempervirens
CTTGACTTTGTTGTTTGAGCTTGGGTTAAAACATTCTTTATGTTGTTCTGGGAAAGTCAACACTAAAATTTTATTTCAAAATTAAACACTTTTACTATAATTCTTGTATCGTAATGTTTTGGTTGAATTCATGCATTTTTGCTCTAAAGTTTTGGGTATGTCAAACTTACTATTTTTTCAAATATAATGCTTTTGTAATGTCTTGGTTATATTCAAGTATTTTTTGTCTCAAATTTAGTGTAATTTTGAAATTAACCCATTTTTTATTGCTTTGTCTGCATTCAAATGTTTTGTGTGCTCAATTTTTGTGTTTTACTTTATTTAAAAAAAAAAAAACATTAATCCTTTTGTAATAGTTGGTGTTAAAATTCAACTATGCTGGACTCTCAAACTCAATGTTTTCATTTTTTAATTTATTTTTATCGTTTTGGTTATGTCAAATACATTTTGCTCTCAAAATTATTGTTATTTTGTTTTTTTAAAACAATTTGATTGAATTTTCTTTTGATATGTACTATTTTTTACCAAAATTTAGATCATTGATTTCAAAAATGCACTTTTTTCAAATTTAACCTTTTCTTAAGCATTTGATAATAATTTTGGTTAAATTCAATTGTTTTTTTTGTCCTCATTTTTTCATTTTTTTTTTTGCATATCTGCCCCTCTTTTGGGTTAACATTTGGATTAGTTTTAAGATCAACTTAGCTTCTTTTTTAAATGCTCTTTTCTCAAAAAATAATTTTCAACTGGAAAACTACCCATCTAAATGCTACAACAAATATAACAAAAAATGAAATGTAAAGATAATTTAAGAAAAAAACTATTTTTATCATGTATGTTGAATGGTTAAGGAAATCTTTGAACTCATAAATATTTACATAATGTTGGCAACATATAAATTACACTTTCTTCACGGCCAAAAAACACAACCACATCTAGAATCTTAAAGTGAGAAAAATTATTTTGTTATATGGGTCCTTTTCTAATGGAAGACTAAGTTGACTCTATCAATGATAAAATTCTTAAATTTAGGTGACAATTGCTTTATCTTGACCAATTGTTTCTAAAACACAACAAACTCAACAAATGCAAACAAAACTATTCTAAAACTTTATGGAAAAAACTTCACTGCCCTGCAACTCTTGTTTTAAAGTAGTTAGTACAATAATATGATTTATTGGTTTCAACTATTATTATATAATGTGTTGATTTTCATTTAATTAATTACATTTATTTAATTAGCCTATATTTGGTGAACCTCTCTACCTTACACAAACTAATTTTTTTTAAGATTTCTTATCCATATCAAAGTTTTCCATATCAACATATGTACGACATATACATCTGACCAACAACTATAAAACAACAAACAAAGACAACATGACCCCAGAACCTGAGGGGACTAATTTGACTCCCAAAGATTGAGGCAGCGAAGAAGGGATGGATTTGGGGAGTCCCTTCTTCTTCCTCGACACAACAAACCAGGAAGACTTGAAATCAAAGTCCATCCAATGAGGTGAGAGGAGCAAATCCTCAACAACCACCCCAGGCAAGGAGCAACCACGTAGTGAGGGAGCCATCAATGTAGATGAGGAGACAAGAGCTAACAAAGGATCAGTTGAATAGATCAATGAGGGACAAGAAGGTTCCACCAAGACAACGACAACAGATCAAGGAAAAAAAGGTTCCATAGAAGGGATAGCCAGAAAAGGTGCTTGCAAGGGCTCAGACACCAAGGGAGCAGAAGGGTCGCCCTCCTCAAAGGAATCATCCGAAGAGGGAGAACCAACTGTGAGGTGGTCCAAGAGAGCATCCTTCCACCAAGTAGCGGTGCCTTTCCAACAAGCAAGAGGACAACCAGAGGACAAATGACCAGTGGAGAAATGCCTCCTACACCAAAAGGGGAAGCCCTCATAGTCCAACGCCTGCGTCCAAGGTTTGTACCATACCATTAAAACCAAATCACCATGGAGAGGTTTGGAGATTTCCAAATCAACCAAAATACGAGTCGCCGTAGTATTCCCTAGATCTCAAGACGTAGAGTCCACCTTTAGAAAGCATCCAATGGAGTTTCCAATAGCTTCAAAACAAGAATGCTCCCAAAATTGGAGAGGGAGATTTAGCAGACGGACCCAAACAGGGTTAATATTCAACGACTCAGTTAAAGGATTGAAAAAGAGAGACCAAGGCCTGATGGATAGCGAATGAATAGCCCACATCCACCCCCTATCCAACACAGTCCCTCTCCGCAGGGGAGGTAAAGGTAGCAACAAAAAAATCCCCTAGTGCTAGGATAGAGCTCAATTTTCCCAGAGACAATAAGCTTCTAGGAAACAGAAACCCACTCATGGAGATCTAGAAGGGAGGGCCACAAGCCATTAAACCTGCAAACCACACCCTGCCTCAAGTAGAAATCTTCATTTTTAGCAACTTCAAGTCAATAGACTACAACAAGGAAAGGATGGGCACAAGGAAAAGGTTGAACCTTAGCTGGTTCACACCATATAAGAGATTTGATTATGATTTGAAATATCACATATAAGAAGTCAATCACCAAGAAAGAACAATACCAACTGTCAAGCATCAAAGTATTTAAATAGGCCACCGCTAAGATTAGCACAAAACCTGCAATATCACCTAAATTTAATATGTTGGTTTCACGCCATATAAGAGATTTGATTATGATTTGAAATATCACATATAACAAGTCAATCACCAAGAAAGAACAATACCAATTGTCAAGCATCAAAGTATTTAAATAAGCTACCACCAAGATTAGCATAAAACTTGCAAGTTATGGAATAAGCACATGTCTAGACACGAATACCAAAGACACATTAGCATTCAAACTACTTTGAAAATTGAATCTCCAACTAGCATATTCAAGAAATGTGACTGTAGTAGCCAAAAACAAAGCCATTAAATTTCCAAGACATTGGGATTCCATAAGTGGTAACAATCACAAATAATTCACATTAGAGGGAGGTTCATTTTTTTGTAGGATGACATTTGAAGTCCCTTCGACATGGCGATAGAAACAGACGATAAAAGGTAACGTGAGTCTATGTCAATCGAAGGTCTTCATTAGGCTAATAGGTGGATTTTAGCAAGACTTGGTGGTGAGTCTCTTCGATACTCCAACAAGATATTGGTCTGTCATATCGGAGATTTATTGTTTCAGCACATTAAGACCAGATTAATTAAATTTTCATTAGACTCCTTTATTTTGATGATTGTTGATCGCATCAGCCAATGTTTTGATGTTGATAGATTAGATGATGATTGATCTCATGATAGGTGATAATCAATGATAGTATGATGCTGATTGGCCTCATGATATGTGAGGATCAATGATAGACACTCATGAGATTTGATTGAAATCTCATCAAAGCTAATTAGATTGATAAGATTGATGATTTGCGAGATGTTATTGATGATAGGAGCCTTCAAGAGTCATTTAATCTCGAGAGCGATTCTTGAAGACTTGGGACATGATTCCACAGCTGGTGCAAGCTGATTTAGATGTGATTTCCCGATGCGGATTGACTTCTCTAATCGATATGCCCCAATATAGGATTAACAAGGGACCTTTGACTGCTTTTTCTGAGAGGTGGCACAGTCACCACAACACATTTCGTTTAGCCACTGGTGAGATGATAGTCACTCCAAAGGATTTTTATCATATTTTGAGGATTCCAATGGTTGGGGAGTTGGTTGTTTACGATCAGAAAAAGCAGTGGGGTACTAATGCACTAAGGAGAGTCTTTGCTAATCATCAGATTTGTGGATATGAGATTCTATGGATAGAGATGGTTGATTCATATGTGCCACTACCCTTTGTTCTTACTGGATTCATTGGAGGATTTCTATGTCCCGACTGTAGGTCGAAGGGACTGTCAATTGGTTGGGCCTCGATTTTGGAGAGTATGATCATGCAAGGGATCAGATATGCCTAACAATTGGCTCAACAAATGGATTGTCTTTTTAAAGTTTCATTTCATTTAGATCATTGTACATATTTGCATAATGGATTCGCGTCAAGGGTTTCAAAGGCTAAATCAAGACATCAATGGCTATTATGTCTCTTTGGATAGTTTGTGGAGGACATTTTGACATTCATCTTCATACCATTCTATCATTTATCTATTTCATATCATTCCTATTACATCATTAATCACATATTCTCATATCACATCACATACATTTCATTTTATATCACATCATTCATATCATTCATGATTCATTTCACAACATTCATATCATATCACCTTATCATTTACAACAAGATCCATTCATTTTTCATCACATCATTATTCATTACACAATCATCATCCAAAAAAAAAAATTAAAAAAGTGTACATTCATACATTACCATTTTCACATTATTACATACATTTTCATAACATTTCATATCATATATCATATCATTTCAACACATTGCATTTTTTATCATCATCATCCACCTGCCTGACATCATTAGTACACATCATAAATCATTTTTCATAATCATCGTATAAACATCATATCAAATCATCCTGCATATCATATTACTCATCAAATCATTAAAATGCATATCAAAATCCATATCACATCATGCAGAAATAAATGCATATCACATCATCATCTCATAAATGCACATCACATCATCAAAAATCATCACCGCTACATATCATCGCTCATCAAAAATAATACAAATGTCCAATGTCTAATGAAGCTAAAAATTCCAAAGAGAGATATAGCAGATATGACCAAAATAAAGTACATGCTCCAAAAATAAAACACATCGAGATGTGTGAATGAATCAATAATGAGTCTCATAACTCTACCTACTAGTGCCCCCTGATGGAGTTGGCCTCTGTGGTGGAAGTCCGCTGCCTCTTGTACCTCCTACCCCAGGATTTCTACATGGTCTCGACACACCTTGACTGTGCAAAGGTCAATCAGAATCTCTCTATTTATCAATGACTCATATCATGTGATTTATCTATCAATGCCTCATATCATGCAATCATGCCCTCTATCTTTCAGATTCTCAAATCAATCTATGAATCCTCATTTACTATTTGTTTTTGTTTTTCAATGAAAGCAAATTTATCAGACATCAAATCAAATCTTTACTATCTATCTTCATCAAGATGGATTTATCAGACATCAAATCAAATCTTTACTATCTATCTTCATCAAGATAAATTTATCAAACATCAAATCAAATCTTTACTATCTATCTTCATCAAGATGGATTTATTAGACATCAAATCAAATCTTTACTATCTATCTTCATCAAGATGGATTTATTAGACATCCAATGAAATCTTTACTATCTATCTTCATCAAGATGGATTTATTAAACATCACATCATTTTCCTATTTGTAGTTCAACCGCGAATACAAATATGTTTCTATCATTACTATTTGTTTTCTCTTCAGAAAGAAAATTTATCAGTTGTCAAATCTACTATTTTTTTTCTTTTCAGAAAGCAAATTTATCAATTATTCTATCAATTCAATCAAAAGCAGCATGATGATAAGCAAAATTCACTCATCTTTTGACTAGGGAAATACAACAAAAAGAAATCGTCATTTCCATCAAAAGGGGTGTCATTTCAACAGGGGAATCTTTATACATCATTTTTCGAAAGCTAAATCATTGAATGAATGTCGACGTCAGAATTTCATCATCAAATCATTTTTTTCAAAAATTGTCAAAACTCATATCATCATCTGTGATTTACCTCCTGAGGGGGCATACACCAATATCAATCAAATTTTTCGATCAGGGGCAAATTTTTCCTAAAAAGAGAAAAGAAAGAGAAATAACTCATGTAAGATGTAGTGTGATTGAAATACATTATCTACTTAAAAATTGTTTACTATTACACTAACACCCTAACAAAAGGAAGGGAAGAGTCTTGACTGGATGGTGAAGCAGGGAGAGTTCTTATTATATTTGTTTTAGGCCAAAAGCTCATACATAATATAGCCTATTGACTAATTATATTATTATTAGTATATTAATATTATTATATTATATTAATGTTATTATATTTTTTAATTATTTTTAGATTAATATATTAAATTATTATTATATTATTAATTATTTTATTAACGATTGAATTTAATTACCTAATGTAAGAATTATATTATTATTACAGAAGAGATTCCCTCCATTGTAGTGATTAAGCGGGAAAGGAGGAATTTAGCAAATTCAAAAAGTGTAAAAAATAATTAATAATAAGAAAATTCTCGAAGTTGATGACAAAAAGCAATTTGTAGAATTCGGAAAAGATTGGGTTAGAGGTGGGGGAAAAAGGGTTACGCTGCGGAAATGAGAAAAAAAACCCCAAAAATTCAAATACTAAAACAAAATATTTGCAGATCCATTGGAAATTGTTAAATAACAATTTGTGAGAATCAAAAACTTATACCTATTTCCATTGAGGAACGCCTTCTAGTTGTAAGAAAGGAATTTTGGTCCCAAAAAAAAATGTATTAGAAGCTCCACAGACTAAGAAAAAAATCTACTACAAAGTCCTTTCAAAAATAAAAACACATTTCAGATCGCCGACCATCAACTGTATCCCAGAAACAAGCTTAATATTGTTACTTGCTTTGGGGTTTAATCTCAAGAAATTTGTTTGATATGTATGGCCTAGATATTCCATTTCCTCTGACGAATTATAATACAGTATGACCGTATGCTTTGTTTTTACAATGTAGATAAAATTGTATCTAAAAGTCAGCATTATTCATATATATATATATATATAGTAGTATAGTGTTTTTCATGACTATTCATTCAATTTTACATTTTTTTCTTTTTATAGAATGAAGCATTTGCCAGGTAATAAGAACATGCTTTACAAGAAAATCTAAAATTAAGGAAAAACTGGGATCAGAGACAAATGCAAGATTTACTTTTCAGATAGTTAATTGTCTGTTTTTGTGATTCTGAAATTAATATGCAAACGAAATTGATAAGAACGACGCAAATGAAATACTCAAATACTAACAAATCTTGGGCTAGGAATTAACTGAACAAGCAGTATCTTGAGGGGTGTAAAATATTCGACAAATCTTAGGCTTGGGATTAACTAGTAGTCTACAAACCAAATTGCGCTCATGTCACAGTAAGTGACTAAAGTCATTTCTTTTCAATAGTAAATAAGTGTGGAGAATAAACTGAATCGATACTACTACTAGAATTGAAGTCATCATATAAAAATTACACGCAAATTGTACTCACATTTTTAGCCAATATATGATATATGATATATATATATTAAATCTCAACCTCAACCACAACATATTACCACTTCCATCTGTTATATGTACAAAACAAAGATTATTTAAATATCATGGCAGAGACAAAGGCCAGATTCGTAAGTGTCTACATTGCATTGGGCAATCTAGAGAACTTTGACTCTCTAGTTTGGATATAGAAATGAGTTTATTATATAGGAATCACCGTTGAAACAAAGTCACATTGAAACCACACCCAATTAAAAACTTAAGGTTTCTTCACTAAGCTATACATTTATTGCACAAACATACCTCCGACTTATCAGTTAAGGGTATTCCTTGAGAATACCAACCTTACAACTTTTTGAATATTTTCAAGTACGGAAATTGACAGAAACTAAAATTACAATGCTAAATTCATTTTAGTATGGAATTAGAATGGAATCTATCAGATCCTGAAGGGGTGCAAGCTCCTTTTTCTCAATCAAATGGAATTCCTGTTAAAATTAAAGGAAAAGATATCTCTACAAGTTAGTATATTCATCGTATAAGTATTGATCATTGAATACTAATTAAATAAAGCATCACAATATATTACCAGCCAAAACAATAGGTATATATTTGTGCAAGTTACAAAGATATGTGCCAAGCAAACATTTTTAGAAGGAAAACAATTGAATGGAGAAAATGCATCACAATTCAAATTCATTTTGAATAGCTGAAACAGGAATCGGCAATCATTACTATAGAGCACCTTCTGATCATGGAAGACCAACACAAGAAGAACTAGCTCGATCATAACACACTAGGTCAAACTTTGAAAAAAATGATGTAGGTCAGAAGAATACAACTATAATATTTAGGAAATAGTAATCAACAGCTGACCCTCGTTCAAACATATTTTATGTATAATTAGATAGCAGACAAGAATTTTCAATTTACCCAAGTACCACTGGGCAGTTTCTAGTTTAGAAGAGGTACAAAACTCGGTAGCTGGATAAACATATATCAGCAGAGATTATTTGGTCATGCTTTTCTGTACTATTCGTTAAAGAGTTAGGTTGTATAAAAAAAATCCATAACGCAACACTGAGTTTAACAGAAAACTTTCTCAAGGCACTACAAATCCTGAAACTTCTTTTGCTAGAAAAATGCAAAGCATATGCACTTGCTGTTGAAGTTAAGCCACAGTCTTTCCAAATTTCCTCAAAACTTGACTTTAACTCGCATAAGCAAAGTTGGATAAACAATATTAGGAATGAAGAACAAAAAAAACATAAGCAGCAATCAGTGAGCAATGCTGCTCCACACCTCATAAAATGACAGGAATTCCTTAGGATCCTTGAAACTCACAAGGGCAACATAACACTCACATTGTAATGCATAACTTATCTCTAGGAGTTCAAGGTTCAGTTAAGTTCAGTAGGAGAGTTAAGTGTCATCAGTTAGATTTGCAACACAATTTCTCCTTACAGATTAGAAACCAATAAGAGCACAAAATGTCTATGGAAACACGTTAAATACTCTCCAAGTGTATTCAAACAGTCAAACACTTCTTCAATTTCTAATAAAAAGATAGAAATAGGACATATCATGAGCATATTGTACTCCAAATTGACAGTCATCAATGCTGCACTCTGGAAACTCAAATCACACAATTTTATATTCTAAGGATTCCAGCTATATGTTTATATAAACATTGTATGTTATATCTTAATAATAAATAGAATTTTCTATGCCATCTTCACTATTGAAAGTTGATCTTGTTAGTTTACAGTATTTTAATTATAACTGTTGAAGTATTTAAGATAGAAACTACTGAAAACATTCTCGTCAATGAATGCCAGATTGTTGCTTGCTGCTTATTTCTCAAATAGGTGCCTAGTGAAAGTCAGGTAACTATTTCCTAACAAAGCCCCATATCATATAACAGTTGGTTCAAGCATAGTTTGCAGAAGGAAAATTTTCAAGCTTAACTCGCAACTCAGAAGAGGAGGTTACTTGGCAAGTTTTATGCCCAAACTTGGGAGAGTACTCTGCAAGTCCAAGCATATAACTCGCAAACACACAGTTTTTGACCTTTTTAAACCTTACACATGATATTTAGAGACACAGGAATCCTCAATACACTATCAGCAGCAAATGCTAAAAAGAGAAAAGGTTTTTGAGTTTTGAAAATTGTTTATGCACATAATCATGTGCCTTAGGGTATCAAAAAAAAAAGATTTTTCAAACTCCAAATCGCAGGTAAATGGTGAAGCACACACAGGACAAGGGAAAAAACAAGTTTTAGTTTATCAAGACTACAAAAGCACAGTTGGACACACAACTTTGTGCATAGAAAAATCATTTTGAAATGAAAATGTGCTTTGTTGAAGACAGACACACAGTCAGCAGTGAAAAGACAGATCTTTGTAAATATAAGTGGCTGCCCAGAACAAGGAAGTGTGTGCTATATAGGGTGGGGGTAAATGTTTCAAACAAAAATTTGCAAATTACATTGAATGGCATGCACCTAACGGTAGAGGAATTACATTGATTTTACAACGCCTTGTGGCTTCACAAGGAACTCTTGCTCAATGTTTGCTCACTTTAACAAATTTGAATTCATATGTCCATTGTTTTGTGTCCAGAGTCTAGGAGAAACTTTGATAACTTGCCTGAACTTTTAGGATCTAATTCTTAAGAGAACTCAACCTTGGGATGTATGGAGGTTCTGAAAAGACAAAGGATAGTCTGTGATTTATTTTATTGTAGAAGCTAAGGACTCAGAAAACAAAACCCATTTTATTAAAATAAAAAAAAGAAGTTATCCTTGTTTTTTCCTCATCACAATGAAGTAAAAAAGAATGCCGTTATTTTGCTGTCCCTTCGGCAGGATTATTTAATTCAGTATGTTTTCTCCATGACAACTTATACAAATAATTTCATAGAATGAAGATAAAGATCGAAATTTTCTAGCCTTTATGCTGCTAATACAGAGAAAGGAAGGTCATATATACCACTGAGAGCTCTATCCAGGGTAAATTGCAGGAAAAAATTCTTATACAGCATTTGTACTCTGCGAAACTTAAATCACAAGGACGGCTGGATTTAAGAGCAACACACTAAGCTCTGACTTTTTAAGTGAGTCCAAAAAATATATATTTTTCGTTTCCGTATTCTGCACGTCACTCTCATGATTGGGTAGTGTCGCGGCTGGGCGTACAGGTCACTGTTCACGTTCCCGAGTTTGACATTTAAAAAAGGTATTTCTTGCCCGAGTTTGACGTTAACGTGGGAAATTTGAAGATTTGTTGACATGATTGGGCAGTGTCACGGCTGGGCGTACAGGTCACTGTTCACGTGCCCGAGTTTCACATTTAAAAAGGTATTACTTGTCCGAGTTTGACATTAACGTGGGGAATTTGAAGATTTGTTGACATAAAATCAAATACTTTCTTTTTCAGCTGGTAAGCGCTGGATTAAGAATTACCTATATATTTATTTTAGATTTATGTTGAGATTATTTGTTGTATTTTAAAATAAATTATTTATATAAAAAATTTAAGATAATTAAATAATACAATGAATTATATAAAATAAATTTAAGTAAATCTATTGCATTAAAAAAATTGATATATATTTGAAATATATTTATATAAAATTAATTAATTTATAAATAATAATAATAATAAATAAATTATATATATATATAATTTATTCTTTATATGTAATATTATTATATATTTATATATAACATATTATTTATTCTATTATATTATACTATATAAATTATTTTTATATAAATAATATAATATCATCTATCAAAAGAATGATTGTCTTTATTTCTTACATTTACTTTTCTTTAAGTAGTTAGTACAATAATATGATTTATTAGTTTCAACTATCATTCAATATATATATTTTTGTTAACTCAGAGGTATCCCCAATCCTCACGTCCATTGCGCTGAGATCTACAAACCCACTGCTAAAGCCCAACTCCGCTACCTGTGTGGGCTATTACTATTACATTGTTACTATCTCTTTTACAATGGTTTTAAGCTTTATTTATACTTTTTCACCCACCCTTAAGAATCATATTAAGGTTTAATTTTAGATCTAATATACCACAAAAAAATTCACATTTTTAATCAAAATCTAAACTTTTAATCTTTATTTCTTGCCACCATGGTTCAAACCCCATTGGGGTGTTATTGTTGAATGGTTGTATCTGGTTCATAGCTCCGGTCAAAAGCATTTACCCCTTGAATAAACTTTTAATCTTTATTTTTTTTAATATTTTTTATTCCATGAGCTAGTTGAGATCCTAGTCTTCCATTACAAATGAGTGTTCATCTAAACCCTGTCATTGCTATCGAATCAAACTGAGATATATATATTACATTTATAATGTAATATAATATAAAATAAAATAATAATAATATTTTATATATTATTTATATATACTATTATTGCATATTATTATATATTTATATATAACATATTATTGATTTTATTATATTATATACTATATTATTACTACTTTCCATAGATTAATTAGTTATTAATAAGTTGGTTTTGAACCAACTAAAAGCTAAGAAAATTATTGCTTTTAAATAAAATTTAATATTTGTAAAGTGAACATGTAAAATATTTAACTTTTCAAATTTGAAAAATTATTTCTCTTGAATGTGACTAGTTAAAAAAATTGGGGTGTTATGGGTGGATTTTTAGGAAATTGATCGTAAACTATTATTTTAGCATTTTCTAAAATCAATTTTACTCAAGTTTTACTATTATTTTGGTATTTTTTTGTTTTTACTATTATGTACAAGAATATGATGGCTTTTGTTTCAATAAAAGTGGCAAGGCCACTAAACTTATATTAAAAAACAAAGTGCTACATCTTCGGAGCTCAACAAAGAGAGCCCATACATCCAAACACAAAAGGTGTCGCCATACATATAAAGACCTAGCACCAAGGAACATCTCATAATGTGGTGCCAAGTAGTTAGATGCAACACAGATGTGGTGCAAAACATATGAAAACCCAACACCAAAATACATCACAAAATGTGGTACCAAGCAAAATGGGCCAAAGTAAACCAAGGTCACAAAAGGAGAGGAGTGGCGAAGGTTCAAATATGGACCCCGAGCAACCCCAAGAGTAACCATATCTGGTCAAGGTTGCAAAAAACCAGCAATGCCCAAACTTGAATACTACCAACCTACATGGCACAAAATGCTAGCCGAGAATGCAAGGAAACAAAGAGAGATGGATTGAGATAGCCAGGAGATAATTCCAACCCCACAGTATGATCAAAAAATTGTATCCCAGATAATCAAAAGAAACCCAATTGCAAGAGAGAATTAAGTGGAACTTTCCTCAGAGGAGGCAATGTCTGTTGGAGGAGGGAACTAGGCAACCTCATGAGGCTCTATGAGGGCATGGCAGATTAGAAAATGTGTTGTATTATAAAGATTCTAAATTTTGTCACAAACAACATTACCATAGTGAAATCTTAATCTGAATAAACGATGATCAAACTCACGAGAATAGTCATCAATGAGTGTGTAAGCCATTGAACAAAGTAGAGTAGAAAGGCGCTTGTGACATAAAATATGTTGACGACAAAGTATACCCCCAACAATATTCATTTCGTGCAAAATGTCGTAACCTTCCAGTGCAGGTTGCAATGAGGAGAGTGGACAAATGTGAAGAAATATGTATGTACCTACTAAAAACTTCACCATCTTGACACTCCAAAGAAAATCCATGAGATTTGAAACAAATCTTGATGCAGTTTCGTGAGGCAGTGCCATGGCATGGAACTCTACCCATTCCTCACCAAGCACAATTGGAATTTCCTTAGAAATTTGCTTGCATTCAATTATAAAATTCCTTCACATCTTTTCAGTTTTAAGTGGTTGATTATCATGGATCTCATGAAACCTAGCAGGGACCAAAACTTTGAAGGAGTTTTCCATTTTCACAGTGCAAGAACAAGCCAAGATAATGAGTGTAATGTATCGAAACTCCATTTTAAAAGAACTAGAGTTACTACCATGCCAATATGAGGGGAAGTCACACAAGCTTGCAATAAAAAAACCAACTCCCAATTGTACCATAGAGAGGTGGAAGGACAATTACCCAATAAATGGATAAGCTGGCTATAAGTACCCAACAAGCATTGTCAGGTGCCAACCAATAAAGAGTTGAACATTAGAATGTCATGTCACACCAAATGGCATGAAATCAATGCAAAAGATATGGGGAATGTAAGTACATATTGCCAAATTACGCATTTCAATGTAACAGACGTCACATTGAACCATACACAAATCCCAAATTTGCATTCACTAACTCATTTAACTACAAAATATGAGGAAACTTTCCAACGAAAGATGTATAATTAGATGTATCATTGTGTACCTGTGTATTTAATGTGAAATTTTCAAAAAAAAATAAATTTATGCCCAACGTTTGTTGAAATTGTGATGCTCTATGATTTTTGTTGCTATTTCAATGTACACTTAAAGTCAACCATCCCCTTCCACCACCAAGCAACCCCAAGAGTAACCATATCTGGTCAAGGTTGCAAAAAACCAGCAATGATCAAACTCACAAGAATAGTCATCAATGAGTGCATGAGCCATTGAACAAAGCAGAGTAGAAAGGCGCCTATGAGATAAAATATGTTGACGACAAAGTATACCCCCAACAATATTCATTTCGTGCAAAATGTCGTAACCTTCTATTGCAGGTTGCAATGAGGAGAGTGGACAAATGTGAAGAAATATGTATGTACCTACTAAAAACTTCACCATCTTGACACTCCAAAGAACATCCATGAGATTTGAAACAAATCTTGATGCAGTTTCATGAGGCAGTGCCATGGCATGGAACTATACCCATTCCTCACCAAGCACAATTGGAATTTCCTTAGCAATTTGCTTGCATTCAATAATAAAATTCCTTCACATCTTTTCGGTGTTAAGTGGTTGATTATCATGGATCTCATGAAACCTAGCAGGGACCAAAAATTTGAAGGAGTTTTCCATTTTCACAGTGCAAGAACAAGCCAAGATAATGAGTGTAATGTATCGAAACTCCATTTTAAAAGAACTAGAGTTGCTACCATGCCAATATGAGGTGCATTCACACAAGCTTGCAATAAAAACACCAACTCCCAATTGTACCATACAGAGGTGGAAGGACAATTACCCAATAAATGGATAAGCTAGCTGTAGTACCCAACAACCATTGTTAGGTGCCAACCAATAAAGAGTTGAACATTAGAATGTCATGTCACACCAAATGGCATGAAATCAATGCAAAAGATA
>VDFB02206254.1:0-23734 GCA_007258455.2 Sequoia sempervirens
TAATAATCTTCTATCAACTTCACAGTTATCAAATGGTGTGCTGCCACTTGGCAACAACCTTTCAATTGGAGTTGATGATGGAGAAATCCTTGACCATGAATCCTTCTGAATTAGTTACATGTATTACAAATATAGAGTTTCAAATCATTAGAGACTTTAGCTCCAACTTCATGAATGCAAATCATAAATTGAAAATCAGTCCCAATAAATGTCTACATGCTTAGCTAAAAAGCTTAAACATTTGGTTGGTAAGAATATCAACTCCATTAAAAAATCTGAATATTTTGTAGATTTTGTAGAGACAAAATTGTGAACAAAAACAATATCCTAATAAAATTTGGTGCATTAAGAATACACCATATAATTAAAAGCAATTTATTAGACAGTTCATGGTTAAAATGGTACAGTATTCCACTTCCATTATGGACAACATTATTTTGAGTTCACATATACATGTGTATTTATTATATGTACACACATATTTTCGTTCAGTATGGCGCTGCACTCTGTGTTTGGAGCAAAGCAGAAGTCTCCAGCAGATCTTTTATTATTATACTTGAAAACTCACTCCAAAAGGATTACTGTATATTGAAGTATAAAGAATATAATTGCTATTATCTTCACAGCAAAGAAAACTTCTTATATGGTGACTATTTTTTCCTTGGCAGGGCAGTAAAATTCACAGATGCATATAGCGCATGCAATAATCTTCTTGCAGGGTGACTGAATTTATAATCATTGCTTATCAAGAATTAAAGTTTGGTCAAACGCATTAGAAAATTAACAGAAAAGAACAAATTCTAGCATTTCTCAATATGTTATTATTTCAAAGATTATAACTCCTTAAAAACAGACAAATATTTTTGTCTTAATGTGTCAACAGCAAACTAAAGGAGTTCTCAAACTGTCAAAATTAATGCTTTGCAGTTTTCTTAAGGATCAGATATACCTCTGTACTGGCAACAGCATCCTCCAGCGCTTTATACAGACTGCTTATGTCCTGACCAAAGCATTGCATGAAGTCAGCAACTCGAGCTCTTCACTGATCCTGTCATGCAGAAAAATAGAATCACAAGTCCCCTTAATAATGCATCTAGATTCCCATTGCCAAAATTCCTGTAAGTTCATGCGTACCCCCTGATTCCAAAAACTATTGAAGAGATAAACCCACAAGCAAAAGCAGAAAACAAGTTTCAAAACAAGCAAAAGACAATTTTCATGAAAAAATCATGTCTTCCACTTTTTTCAAATAGCAAGTCACTTTCTTCTCCAATACACTGCTTTTTCAGCATATGAGTAAGACAATTCAGTTTCCAAGTTGATGTATTATGGAGCAATCATATATCATTGATTGGCATATGAAGAATTCCAGATACATGATCAATGCATCAACTATAGGCCAACAAGAGTGCTGATGGCCAAGGATGAAGCCTCACAACTTCCCATAACAGAGGCCGTGAGAAAGCAGTTATCATCCCATATATTCAACTGCCTGGAAGCACTGACATGGAAAAAGTACCAAAACTTCCAAACATCTGTAGTCCTAGCTGTGAGCAAACCAGACAATAAATGTACATATTAAAGTATGCCAATACTCATAATTATAATCTATTGTAATTATTTAACTGATAATCCACCTGTGTTAGGGCAAATTCAAAATAAAATATTAACACCTGCAGCCACAAGTTCAATGAATTGTTATAATGGAAGGTTTAGCACCAAAACATTCAAGTTCAAAACTATAAGCGTACAAACCAATGGCAAAAGTTGTCATCCCAAACTTAACATCACAAGTTTGTTAAGCATTGAAATCCTTTCTTAACACCATGATATAAACTTTAAAAGTTGATATCAGAGGGCAGAAAGTTGATGGCGCCATCAGAGACTGATTAATGCCATATAGAGAACCAAGTTTCACATTGGCTAATATATCACCAAAGCGAGAGGTGCAGCAAGGGCAATGCTAAATTATATTATCTGAACTCTCCAAAGATATTTCACAAAGCCTAGACTAAAGGAAAAGGAAAAAAGCTAAAGCAAATTCACGATAGTGCATTCAAAATCATTTGGCAGTTTGGTCATAAAATGTTTCAAGTTGTTCAAGCCTTCAGTGTTGCATTATCAGAAGAAGCAGTCGGTTTTGCTTAACAGCATAGAACTTACAGGCAAACTCGGGAAATCCTGCAGCTAGACAAAATCTTACATTGGAAAACTGGAACCATATGGCAGCAAGATTTACTAAATCAGTAACAAAGATGAGTTCTGAGATAATGCATCATGATATTCGACATCATCTATGACACAAAAAAATTGTCCTTTACAAGAACTGCCAACTGGGGCCACAGGTTCTAATCAAGAACAAGTTGACTGAGCACCAACAATGGTTTAAAAAGGTCATTAAAGCCATAACAGATCAGGCTTGGAAAAGTCCAAATTACTCCACAAAATGGAAACTTTGCAATGTACTGCTATGACAGAAGGTTCAGCACCAAATTGTTCAAGTTCAACACTAAATGTGTTTGAACTAACTGAAAAAGTTGTCACAGCAATCTTAACACCAAAATTTTATTAGGCGTCGAAATCTTTTCCTTGACACCATGATATAAATTTTAAAAGTTTATACATAAGGCACGAAGCTGAGCACACCATCAAAGACTGGTTAGTGCAATACACAAAGCCAAGTTGGGCATCTGCAAATATCTCACCAAATCAAGAGGCATTTGCAAGACCTGCCAACTGGAGCCACAGCTTCTAATCAATAAGAAGTTGACCAGGGACCGGGGACCAATAATAGATGATAAAATGAGGTACGAGCCATAACAGATCAGGATTTGAAAAATCCCAAGTACTTGACACATGGAAATTTTTCAATGTATTGCCATGACAAAAAGTTCACCACCAAATAGCTCAAGTTCAACACTAAAAGTGTTCACACTAATGGCAAAAGTTGTCATAGCAATCTTAACACCAAAAGTTTATTAGGCTTTAAAATGTTCTCTTAACATCATTGTATAAATTTTAAAATTTGGTTTCAGAGGGATGGAAGCTGATGATGCCATCAAAGATTGATTAGTGCCATGGACAGAACCAACTTTGGCAGTGGCAAATATATCACCAAACCTAGATGAGCAGCAAGGGTGATCCTAATTATATTGTCTTAACGCTCACAAGATAATTTATGAAGCCTATTCTAAAAGCAAAGGACAAAAGCTAAAGCTGATTCAAAATGATGCATTCAAAATCACTCAACGGGTTGGTTATAAAATGTCTTAAGTTGATCAAGCCTTCAGAGATGGATTATGAGAATGAGCAGCCAATTTTGCTCACAGCATAGAACTTACTGGCAAACTCAGGAGATCCTGCAGCTAGACAATTTCTTACATTGGAAGACTAGAACTATGCGGCAAGGAATTGAACCAAATTGGGAAGAGAGATGAGTTCTGAAATATTGCATTATGGTATTCCACATCATGTATGACACAAAAATATTCTCCTTCCCAAGAGCTGTCAACTGGGGACACAGATTCTAATCAATAAGAACTTGACCGGGAACCAATAATGGATGAAAAAGGAGCTACAGGCCAGAAGAGATCAAGCTTCGAAAAAACCAAAGTTCTATCTGCAAAAGTGCATGTATTAAATTGAAGTGCTTCTGAATACCTTCCTGATGCAGCAAAAGTCAGGAAAAATGGAGTTCAGTGAAAAAAATTATGAGCTTGGAGGCTAAAAAACAAGATTTGACATCAAGCAGGAAAAACAGGCATCTGAAAAATCACCTGCACCACTGGAAAATTCACAGAGCCAGCTTTCCAACAATATTTTGTTTGAAAAATTTTGCCTCCTAGATTAAAAGTTATTGCAAAATGGAAAAAGGCCCTATTTAGGGCTTGCAAGGTCAAAATAAGCGCCTGGGTGCTAAAACTATAACCATGTGTCAAGGAGTTGTACCAAATTAGGAAGGAAAATGAGTTTTGAAATATTGCATCATGGTATTCCACATCATGTGTGACAAAAAGAAATCTCCTTTGCAAGAGTTGCCAATTGGGGCCACAAGTTCTAATTGATAAGTTGACCAAGAACCAACAACGGATGGAAGGGGGAGAGTTACAAACCATAAGAGATCAGGCTTGGAAATATCCGAATTATTTGACCAATTAAAGCTTTTCAATGTATTGCTATGACAGAAGGTTCAGCACCAAATAATTCAAGTTCAACACTAAAAGTGTTCAAACTAATGGCAAAATTTGTCATGGAAACTTAACACCAAAAGTTAATTAGGCATTAAAATCTTTTCTTAACACCATGATATAAATTTTAAAAGTTAGAATCAGAAGGCAGGAAGCTGATGATGCCATCAAAACTGATAAGTGCCATAGACAGAACCAAGTTTGGCAAAGGCAAATATATCACCAAAGCAAGATGTGCAGCAAGGGTGACACTGCTTATATTATCTCAGCTCTTGGAAGATATTTCATGAAGCCTATTCTAAACCTGAATAATGTCCATGAACTGTTAGATGATTAGATAATGAGCCATTGAAGTCCTCGTGAAGTTAAATTAAGCTATATAATATATACTGTTGAAAAGAAGATCGGTTTCTCAATAATTCAATTGTAATCAAGTTTTGGCTTAATGGTTCTATTTTGAGCTTACTTATCTCTTAAAAAAAATTGTATATATATTGGCATGCATATTAGGTTTAGCAGTTTAGAAGCATGGACAATAAAATTATCATGTTGTAGCAATCATACACTTTTTGTATGGAAAATATCAACAGCCTCAATAAACATCTCAAAGTGATCTGACAATCATCATACCTTTGATGAGCACACAGTTATATCGAGGGGGGGGGTAGGGCAAAGGGGATGAATCAGTATAACAACAATCTTTACTTTTTCAAAATTAATACCATTTTTAAAACTTGATCAATAAAAATATCATCATTTACTCAACATCAATAACCATGCACATGAGAAGAACACAATAACACACGATATTTACGTGGAAACCCTTACGGAAGAAAACCACAGCAAAATATTGCTTATATAAACTTCTTACAAATTTTGTGGGCTCCAACCTACTAGAGGCACCAACCCCTCACTCAATTTGTGAGCACCAACTCACTAGAGGCACCAACCCCCACAGCTAAGCACCAACTTGGCTAGAGACACCAATCTCTCCTTTAGGTAGCACCAACTTCCAAATTAAAGTTCCACCTTCTATGTTGCTTCTTCTGTAATATCCCCAAATAGGATACTAAAAAGAAACAATAATTTTCTGAAAACTAGGGCACAAAACTAATAACAAATTTCTACACAAACTAGGGCATAAATCTGAATTTTATTTGCCTTAAACTAGTTCCAAACAAACTCAGAAATTCTGATCAGATTTAATGGAAAATTCTGAATATTACTATGCTCAGAAAAATGACATTTCAAATCCTCATAACTGCCCAGAAATTTTCAGAATTAAATATCAGACATTTCCATAAGTAAATATGCAAATTTCATACCAAAAATGTTCCAAATTTAGGTCAGAATATTTTCTAACCCTAGTCGTCCCTCCAAAAGTGATGCTGGGCACTCAAAATGACTATCTTTAAGTCTGAAATTGTTGCCCTTCAACCGCTGTCCTTAGAAAAACAAGAAATGAATGATTTGCAGCAGTAAACACCTTCAAATCTGAGTAACCAGCGCTGATAACCTTGTGATTTTGACCTCCAAACCTGATAAAACCTTGCAACTTTCAAAAAACAATGTGCTAGGGTTTCACAAACTAGAGTTCTTCCACCGAAACACACTCTTCTGACTAGGGAGAGCCCGTATGTCTCACCGAAACCAGGGATACTCAAGAGTTTCAATCCTCAAGCCAAGTTGCAGCAGCAATAAGCAAAAACCTTCATCACATAATGCCTCCAAATGAGCACTTTAGGGTGTTATATAGCAACTCCTAACCATATGATTTAATCTCCACCCTTCATCTTAACATCTTTAATCCAAAGGCTCACATTAAAACCCTAAAGATCTGTTCTTATCTTCTCCTAGAAGCTAGGCGCCCCTATTAGGCTAATTAGCACATGTTTTAAAGATGTCACTTAAGTCATAAAAAGAGGACAACTTAAGTCCCTTGGCTAGGCATCACTTTAAGTTGCCTAAAAAGATGTGCCCAACATAAAAATAACTTAAGTTCCTTAAAATAACTTAAGTTCACTTAAGTTGCATCAAAAGACATGCACTCAACTTAAAATTAGAATTAATTAAGTACAAGCCAAGGACTTCATTTCTTACCCAATGATGCTCTACTTCCTCTTCCTCTTGGGTAAACTAAGGAAAGGACAGCTAATATGCTGCTAATCATCTTGATTTGAGTTGGGGACATTACATCTTCAACGGATGGTGAACATATTTTTCTTTTTACAATTCTGATTGTATTTCCTTCACAAATCTGTTTGTACCATCTTCCATTTCTTTCACAAATCTGCTCTTAGATCTCCTTTAAAACTGCACATAAACTTCTTTGAATCTCTATGTACTTTTCTTCACAAATCTGCCCTAAATCCTTTACTATATTACATTCAATGTACTCTTAAATCTGCCCTAAAACCTGTTCTGAAACACTTATAAATCTGTCCTTAAATCTGCATATATTTCTTCACAAAGATCTGCACCTATTCTTCATAAAGATCTGCTCAAACCTTTGTCATAAATTTGCACATGAACTCTTTATATTTGCTTCACAAATTCTGTCATAAATATCTCTTCTATAGCTGCACAATATTCTCTTTTCTTGTTACATCCCAAATTGTGACGTTACAATTTACCATTACTAGATAGAGTAAATGTGAATTCTGGAGGTAAATTAATGATGCTTGTACCTTGTTTTCAAAATGAATGTTGTTTCATTTGATGTTATTCTTGGTGAAATACTGCATAAAGGAAAATAGAAGGTTATTGATTTGTGAATAATCTAACTTTTGAAGTGTTTCATGAATTTTGCTTTGTTTTGAGCATATGACTCCCGTTATGCGTGTCATGATGTACGCAACGAGTTTATACTCAAGCGAGAGAGGAGAGATATCTTTTCGGGAACTTGGTCGGTGGCGATGTGAGTAAAGTGAGCATACACACACCTGCAGTCGATTATAGGTTCTAAGAAACCAAGTCAGTTTTGTTGGTCTAGATAAGTCATCCTTAGGCTTTAGGAGTTATGTTTACTTCTTTATCGTTTGAAAAGTGATCATTACTCATTTGTCTGACTTACTATGCTTTGACCATGATATGGAAAACGTGAATGGATATATGTTAATAGGTCAAGTGAGTATGTATATGCATGTCAATACATACGTATGTTCGGCAGATGGATATGCCCATACGTACATATCGACATGGTATACATACATTTACGTGTACACTGCGTATAGTGATATACATATATATATATATATATATACCCACGTTACCTATAGCCTGGGAATAAGGATGTTAGTAGTAATATTTGATTGGAATTTACATTCAATCATATTTACACGAATACGTATGCATGCATATTGAAAGTATGCCGACTGGCTCACAATATACATATGTAACAATTAATACGTATAAGTGTAAATATTTAAATGTTTATATCTTTAATAATATATACGTATATATTTTATATTATAGTTTTACTTAAATATATATATGTATATATGTAAATATATTTAAATGCTAATATTTAAATATATATATATATATATTCATATATTACGGAGTAAATAAATCTATAATAAAAATATATAAATATATATAAATATATAAGAATATTTATTATTACCTAAAGTGATTTAGGAAATCAATTTTATATTATCATAAGGTAATTTTGGAAATTCGTTTAAATACCTTAACAGAATTATAAAACGATTTTTACTATATATTATTTCATTTGAAGATTTAAAAAAATATATATATATTTGATTTTGAAATCAATGTTAAATATTATGAACTATGGGAAATCGAGATATATTTTAAGAGAGTTAAATATTTGTAAAATACAAAATACTTCAAAGAGTAAAGTCGAAATATAATTTTTAAAAAGGTAAAATCTGTAGAAAGCCATTCCCATGGAAACCGCACAGGAAGAAATCGCGCGACTAGGGCCACAGCAACCAAAAACGACTGAGACAAATTCGCTAAAAATGGTGTTGTGGGCGCCATCCGACCTGGGAATTAGTCTCTCATTAAACTAACACTGATTTCTACCTGTTGAAATACGCATTAACTGTGGGTAGCGTTTACAATTTGAGTTCAATTTTTCATGATTTTGGCGGCAAGGAAGTCGAGATCACCTCCATTTTTAATGACTTAGGGTTTAAGAATCCGCCAAGTCACGTTTGACACAGTATTGAAGCTTGGTTGTCATTTTGCATGCCCAAAATTGAGGAAGCAGTTGCTAACACGGGATTATAAATACTCGCCCATTCATCCATCAAAGGATATCTTGTGCAATTCATCTTTGACGAATTGAAGAGTCGTCCTGTTGAGTTTAGAAGCTTCTACTGTAAGTTGTTTATGTTGCATTGCATCATTTTAATCAAAGTGTGAGAACTAGAAGTTTGTACCAGCTGCATTTACCAGATTGTGCTTAGAATACCTTGTAGAAAGGAAGAGAAATAGTAATTTTCAGTATAGAAGTTTGTTTAGGGAGAGTGCTGAGAGAAGAAGCTTTATATTCAAAGAGAGATGATCACATTCCGCCATCCTCCGTTTGAAAATAACATAAAACTTGATTGCTGGAAGGAAATGTATTCACAGCTGTAGCCAAGTAATTTCTGAGAGGTTAGAGACTGGTGAGAGGTTGCTGATCTTTTTGTTGGAGGTGTGTTCATCCTTCGTAGAGTGAGCTTTTAATCTGCTAAGAAATCCTTTGGCTGGAAGCTATAGGTGTAGCAAATTCTCACTAGATCAACACCTGTGGAAAGCTCTTGTCAAGCATGTTAACTCTTTTACTTTTTCATAAAGTTGCTATTCTTCTTTGGTCTAGAAGAGTTTACAAATAAAAGTCCACTTTCATTGAAACATAATAGGGAATGAAGGTCGTTCTTTATGGTATACTTGGAAAGAATTTCTAAAAGGACTGCTTTAATTATAGAAGTGTTGTTGAACCATTAAACAAGTGGAAAATTTGTGAAATAGGAAGGCTAATGCATGTTCTATACTATTAACTCTTGCATTAATTAGTAAACGAATATATTGTTCCATTGAAGAGTAAATTATATTAATTAGTAGACGGATTTACTGATCCATTGAAGAGTAAAATTGCATTATTTGTATTGACTCTATATATGGAGTATATGCTTGTACATAACTATTTAATACTAGGGGATTAATTGAGGGTATATAATAAGTTACCGATCACAACTAGTTGAAGATTAACTTAGTCAAGTTATTAAAAGCTCCTAGGATGAGAAAGTCCAGTATAAGGGAGATAGTTGTGAGTACTTGTTAAATTGTTCTCCTTTCTAGTAGTTAACTTCGGTATGGGGCGATACCAAATTGCGAACACCCAGTGATCCCAACCTACGCATAGTGTAAGAAAACCAAGCCTGTGACACTGAGTGTGCATATGACTAAATGACCTTCATTAATCTTGAATAAATACTTTAGCCAAAATGATGAAATACCACAACATCCACTTAAGTGTGAAATAAGTTGAGAGACTACATCGATTCATTGTGATCCGAAGTACATATAGTTCAAGAGATACCGTATGCACGGAGACCTAGTTATGTAGGAACACAACACTATACTCGATTGGTAGTCGTTAAAAGATGCCTATAATCTCTCTTCTTGAAGGGAGGGCCATTTATCTATCTAACAAATAGGTGTCAGAATATGACCCATAAGTCAAAATGGACTGGCGGAAAAGCTGAGTGATGTTCTCCTCCTCGGCAAAAGCGGCCGGGTGTACAAGGTGAAAGGACGGATTCTGGCCTTCTTACACTATTTGTTCTAAAGCTCTACATTGGAGCTATGTTAGTTAAGGTACGTATTCTTGTCTCATGTACTTGTGAAGTTATTATATTGAAATGGAATCTTTGTTGTATATTAATATGGCAACTTGTTCATGTTTTTTCAATAAAGAAAAAGAAAAATTCTATTGCAATGGCATGATTAACACGTTTACTTACTTTTAGGATGTAATTCATGAAAATTTTAATTTTACCGAAGGGTCGGGCTGTTACATGTGGTATCAGAGCTACCAGGTTTTACACTAGGAACCTATGAGCTCATTACGCAGCAATGCGTAAACCTTGTCAAAAGATAAAGGTTGGGAAAAGTTCTTGTCCCACAATGGCAAGAGGAAAAGAACTGAGGGAGAAGTGAAAGGAAGATGAAACTCCTAGTAGCACATTAAGTTGGGACAAGTTAAGAGTTATCCCTGGAGTAGGAACTCCTAAACCAACAATTTATGTCAGTACCTAGGATTGCGGAAAATTATGCAATCAAGTTATGAAGAAAGGTTAGGAAGAATAACCAGTGTATACCTTTATCCAACGAAATAGTTTTATGACTCTAAGGCAGCCAAAAGGAATAAGATAACCCTTGTTATAGTAGCAAACTATAGTTGCAAAGAGTCAGGAACTTTTGGATTTAGTAAAAACACTACGAATCTATGTATATGCAATGTCAGCATAAATTAGATTGAATAAGGAAGTCAACGAAGGAAGTATCCACGGGAGTTGGAGAACTCTTGACATTAAGCTAATTCTTATGTAAAGATAGGAGCTTGCAAGGAAAAAGAGTTACCTTAGGGATAAGAGAAAAGACCAGAATGGTCTGAATTAAAGTAATCAACAAAGTGGACAAGGTTCCACTGACCAAAATCAATTAGATTATTGGAGTTTTGATTAAGAAGTGAAAAAGAGACCAAACAACTTTGGTATCTCTAGAGATTAAAAAAAAAAAAAGAAGATTCCAAGCATTGGAATTAAGTCACTTGAAAAGTGACTAAAGAATAAAGAAGCCTGAAGTGGTAAGTCAGGACGGTTTTACCAGAGGTTTAACAAAGATTGGTTAGAGTATAAGCTGAACTCACCTTCACATTTGTGAAAGTCAAACTTTTGTTTAGAATGTTCCAAACGGAAAGGGAATACAAGTTTTGTGGATATAGAGTACCCTCCGCCAAAGGGATGTTGAAAAGAGAATTGGATTAATGGAATGTCTCGTAACTTGTAAATCGCTGATTATTCATTAGATCTCTCATTGGTTGATCCAAGTTATTGAAATCTATGGGATAGAAATCAATGACAAATCTAACTTTGGGAAAAGTATATATTTGAGGTATGCCTTGAGACAAGGTAGAGGCAATGGAAATTCAACAACAAGGAACGACAAATCCTTACAAAAGAAACAAGAGTTTGCTAGAAGTTCAACTTGAGTAGATCAAAAGTTGTGGAAACTCTAAGGGGGGAAGGAAAAGAGTGGGTTGACTCGAGTTAAGTACCCCATTCAATAAAAGAACGTGGGTATGTTCTCAGTTTAGAAGAACTAATGTCTTCTTTGCAAGTCATAATGACAAATAAGTCATACAGTTTATAATCCAAGAAAAGAGGTATTGGGAACTTCAGAGAAAGTTAAATAAACCCATACTTAGGATTATTTGATTGAAGGAGCAAACGATATTATCTTTTGATATCCACAAGGAAAAAGGTATTGAGATTTCTGGAGAAAGATAATCAGAAAGGTCAAAGATTATGACCTATTATCATCTCATACCTTATAATTATTTGATTGAAAGAATCAAAAGAAATTATCATTTGATGCCTAGGAAAAAGGATAGGCAGATAATTTGATCATGTTAAGAAAGGCCACCTATAAGATTGGCAAGGAAAGCTTTAAGATACTCATGACTGAAAGAAAGTGTCTCTACATTCCTATACACCTTATATAAGGAAAACTAGATAAAAATGTTATTTCAATATGAAATATATTCATGTCATGAAAACGAATTGAAACTGTAAGCTTATTGTGCTATGAAACCCGAGGATGAAAAGGTTTAACCATAAACCATAGAGATGGAATGGAAAATTAAGGTAAGATATGACGCTATGCAAGGCATCAATTATCTTTACTTGGTTGATCACTTGATCACCATCTCGCTCTTTAATGAAACCCTAGGTTTGTAATAACCTAGCTGGGACATGAAGTTCATTCGAATGAGAAAAGAGAAAGATCTTAGGATAAGATCTAACCCATTGAGTTGGGTTAAACAAATGACTACTCTTTAACGCATTGTAGTTGGAATAAATCTACTTGGTTGAGTTGTACATTCGGTCTTGATTGAGATATATAGAGGTAGAGAAACCTATAACATCAGACTGTTCAGCGATTGAGAATTTAAGAGTTGGAAGGGAATATTGGGATTGTGATTCACCAATGGAAATGTGTATATCACTTGAACTTATGAGATTCTATGAGTGGAAACATAGGTAGAATGCCTAGTGAGTTGAAGAAGCTACTTTACACTCTAGGAAAGAAATCATCGTATTGACTAGAACGTTTGTTGAGTGGCTCTTATATTAAAGAGAATACACTCTCAAAAGGGAAACATCCATTGTTATGTCGGAGCAATATAACATTTTATGTGAAATAATGGGAAATTTTATTGAGTAAAGCACCGGGGATGTTACTTGAACTCAAAAGGATGTACTGAAGTTGGAGCTCTCCTATATGATTAAGAGAATCAATGGAACCAACGAGGAATGTTCATGCTTGGTAACTAGGTAGGTAATTAAATTTACTATTATCTAGGGATCAATATGACGGAACATGGATTAACACTCAAAATTAGTACCAAAATTATTGGGAAAATTTGATTGAGTTAAAAGATGGATAACATCTTTGAAAATAATCCAAGGACAAAAGAGATCCTAGATATGGATGTCCTAAGATAAATGAGATTTATCTCCGCAAATTTATAACCATTATTATATGGGAATTAAAAATGGCGTGAGATCGTAAAATAGGTTTCCAACTAGTCAAGAGTAGACTATTATTAGATGTAAAAGAACCTATGTACCCAAAATTTTGAAGAATTTGGAATAGAATGAGGAAACTAATGTCAAAGTTAGGACATCAAAATGACAACAGGAATTGTTGGATGAGAAACTACCATAAACTTGGAAAGATAGAGTTCGAAGCTACACGGAATGTGGCAAGGTAATGACTAGTATACCAGGAAATGAAGACCGGATGTCATCATCGGTAAGCCATGTATACTCTCTTAAGATTCCAGAGGTAAAATGGTAGAACAAGAGACAGATCAATCTGTCTATGTTAGTATAACGGACATAATGTTCAAGTAGACAGACTCATCAATGAAACCAACGTTTTCGGAAAAACTTGACTTATAGGATATTTGGTCCTAAATAATATATTGTGGAAAGTAGAGGCTTAGTAATTCTGAGAGGTTATCTCAGTTTAGCTATAATGATAAGGTTGTGTAAACCCTGATCAAACTACGAAACATTCAACGGATCGAATGTGCAGTATATTATCATGTATAGTTAAAATAAGCAAAGATGGTAGAATAAGTCTTGAATGATTTATAAACTTCTAATATTGAAGTTTGGACCATTATATGATATAAAAGGCTAAAAACTCAATTAAGCTGAAAAAGGCTTAGAATTGAGTGAATCATAGACTTGATAAAATGTCAAAAAGAAGTAATAGATCGAAGTTATCAATGAAACTTTGAGATACAAAGCTTATGTATAAAGCAGTATCAAAAATTGACAGGTGTCTAGGAGTAAAAGTTGTGCTTCCAATGGACAAATAATCAAGTACAAGTACTATGTGGTAAGAATAATGAATGTGTAAGTGGCAGAAGGACTCGGTTTATGAGTTGTCTAAAAGTGTAAATACCAAAAGAGAAGGATTGGACCCTTGATACTTAATTGTACAATACATCGACTTTTCCGCACTTTCTATTTGGTTACTTTAAGGACCGTTCATGGACCCAATGATTTCCGATCCTTTAACGTGTTTTAGTATGATGTTATAGTTACTATTAACTGGGATATACTTTATGGTAAACTGCGAGAGGTAAGTATGTGGGGCTTGTCTGAGATTTCCTATGTGATAGTGTGAACTTTCCAAGCTTCCAAGTTCCAAGGACGGACCGCACCCACATGGGTTGAATGTTTCCATAAATCTTCGTATTTAGAGCAAGATTTAGCAAGTAACACTTTACTTGACTTAGCTATATGTTGAGAGCTATACCTCATCGAGGGCGATGATTCCTGAGGGGTATGGTACATCCCAAATTGACGTTGTTATACATTACTAGATAGGTAAATGTGAATTAAAGATAGAGGCCAGTGGTGGCATGCCTTGTTTCCAAAATGAATGTTGTTTCATTTTATATTTATTCTTGGTGAAATCTTTGCATAAAGGAAAATGAGGTTATTGATTTGTGAATAATCTAACTTTTGAAGTGTTTCATGTATTTTGCTTTGTTTTGAGCATATGACTCCCGTTGTCGTGTCATGATGTGCAAGAAACAAGTTCATACCTCCAGGCAAAGGAGAGATATCACTCGAGGAGGAACTTGGTCGAATTAGCGATGCTTGAGTACCAAATGAAGAGCATACACACCGCGTGATTATAGGTTCTAAAGAAACCAAGTGTTTTGTTGGTCTAGATAATTCATCCCTTGGGCTTTAGGGTATATTTACTTCTTTGTGCTTTGAAAGTGATTACTGGTATGCGACTTACTATGCTTTGACCATGATAACAAGGCAGCTGGTGGGACATAATGTTAATAGGTCAGTGGTGTCATATACGTGTCGATACATGCGGGCGTGTGTTCGGCGTGTTGGATGGATAATATTATCGTCGTGATGTGGGCCATAATTTATCACGTGCATTTACAGTATGTTGCGTCGATAATTATACATATATATACATTACTATAACTTTTGAGATAAGGATGTTAATAGTAATATTTGATTGGAATTTACATACAATCATATTTACACGAATACGTATGCATGTATATTGAAAGTATGTTGACTGGCTCACAATATACATATGTAACAATTAATACGTATAAGTGTAAATATTTCAATGTTTATATATTTAATAATATATACGTATATATTTTATATTATAGTTTTACTTAAATATATATATGTATATATGTAAATATATTTAAATGCTAATATTTAAATATATATATATTCATATATTACGGAGTAAATAAATCTATAATAAAAATATATAAATATATATTAAATATATAAGAATATTTATTATTGCCTAAAGTGATTTAGGAAGTCAATTTTATATTACCTTGAGTAATTTTGGAAATTGAATTTTAAAATACCTTGGTAAATTTATAAAACGATTTTTACTATATATTATTACATTTGAAGATTTAAAAAAAAATATATATTTGATTTTGAAATCAATGTTAAATATTATGAACTATGGGAAATCGAGATATATTAAGAGAGTTAATTATTTGTAAAATACAAAATACTTCAAAGAGTAAAGTCGAAATATAATTTTAAAAGGTAAAATCTGTAGAAAGCCATTCCCGTGGAAACCGCGCAGGAAGAAATCGCGCGACCAGGGCCAAAGCAACCAAAAACGACTGAGATAAATTCGCTAAAAATGTGTTGTGGACGCCATCCGACCTAGGAATTAGTCTCTCATTAAACTAACACTTATTCCTACCTGTTGAAATACGCATTAACCTGTAGGTGGCGTTTTACAGTTTCAAGTTGAATTTTTCATGATTTGCTGGCTTAAAGGAAGTCGAATCACCTCCATTTTTAATGACTTAGGGTTTAAGAATCCGCCAAGTGACGTTTGACAGAGTATTGAAGCTTGGTTGTCATTTTGCATGCCCGAAATTGAGGAAGCAGTTGCTAACACGGGATTATAAATACTCGCCCATTCATCCATCAAAGGATATCTTGTGCAATTCATCTTTGACGAATTGAAGAGTCGTCTTGTTGAGTTTAGAAGCTTCTACTGTAAGTTGTTTATGTTGCATTGCATCATTTTAATCAAAGAGTGAGAACTAGAAGTTTGTACCAGCTGCATTTACCAGATTGTGCTTAGAATACCTTGTAGAAATGAAGAGAAATAGTAATTTTCAGTATAGAAGTTTGTTTAGGGACAGTGCTGAGAGAAGAAGCTTTATATTGAAAGAGAGATAGTCTACATTCCGCCATCCTCATTTGAAAGCCACTGCCAAAACAGTGCTGGAGGAAGCTCTTATTCATAGGTGTAGCAAGTAATTAATTTCTGAGGAAGAATTAGAGACTAGTCTGAGAGTTACTGGAAGTCTTTTGTTGGAGAGTGTTCATCCTTCGTAGAATGAGCTTTTAATCTGCTAAGAAGTCCTTTGGCTGGAGGCTATAGGTGTAGCAAATTCTCACTGGATCAACACTTGTGGAAAGCTCTTGTCAGGCATGTTAACTCTTTTACTTTTTCATGAAGTTGCTATTCTTCTTTGGTCTAGAAGAGTTTACAAATAAAAGTCCACTTTCATTGAAACATAATAGGGAATGAAGGTAGTTCTTTATGGTATGTAAGAAAAATTTTAACCCCAGGGTTGTAATTATAAATGCTATTGAACCATGAGCTTAGTACGGAGGGCTTTGGCAGGAGGGCTTTGTAACGCATGTTCTATACTATTAACTCTTGCATTAATTAGTAAACGGATTTATTGTTCCATTGAAGAGTAAATTATATTAATTAGTAGACGGATTTACTGATCTATTGAAGAGTAAATTGCATTATTTGTATTGACTCCATATAAGGAGTGTATGTTTGTATATAGCTCTTTAAATACTAGGGAATGAAATGAGGGTATTTAATAAGTTACCGATCACAACTAGTTGAAGATTAACTTAGTCAAGTTATTAAAAGCTCCTAGGATGAGAAAGTCTCGTATAAGGGAGATAGTTGTGAGTACTTGTTAAATTGTTCTCCTTTCTAGTAGATAGCTTGTTGTAGGACGTCTAGGGTACGAACTACCCCGATAGACTAACCTACGCGTAGTGTAAGAAAGCCTTAATGCAAATCGGCCCTGAGTAGTGCATATGATAAATGACCTTCATTCGAAGTACTGAATGAAAATACTTTGGCCAAAGTAGTGAAATGTACAACATCCACTTAAGTGTGAAATAAGTTGAGACTACACTGTCAGTTCATTGTGATCCCGAAGTACATACTAGTTCAAGAGATGCCGTATGCACAGGACCTAGTTATGTAGGAACACAACACTATGCTCAGTTGGTAATCGTTAAAGGATACCCTACCAATCTCTTCTTCGAAGGGAGGGCCATCTATCTAACAATAGGTGTGCGGGGGACCACATTATAAGTCCGTGGTTGGCGGAAAAGCGCCCGAGTGATGTTTCTCCTCCTCAACAAGCGGCCGATGTACCAAGATTTGAAAGGACGGATTCCTGGACCTTCTTACTACTATTTGTTCTAAAGCTCATTGGAGCTATGTTAGTTAAGGTACGTATTCTTGTTTCATGTAATTGTGAAGTTATTATATTGAAATGGAATCTTTGTTGTATATTAATATGGCAATTTGTTCATGTTTTGTCAATAAAGAAAAAGAAAAATTCTATTGCAATGACATGATTAACACGTTTACATACTTGTAGGATGTAAATTATGAAAATTTTAAGTTTACCGAAGGGCTCCAAGGGATGTTACATTTATCTCACAGATAGATTTTTTATTATCAGTATGATCTTTTCTTCTACATCTGCATGAATCTCTTTTCTATATATAGTCAAATGATACTGCATTACTTTTCTTCAGATATCTTTCATTCTTCAATTTCCTCTTCTAATGATTTTCTACTAAATCTTCATGTGCAGATCTGTAATGAAATCAGAGGTAGCACTCCCATTCTAATGATAAATATAGCAATTTTCACATATTAGTCGCTGCCACATTACTAATGAAATTGTTTTCTTTAAATCATGTAAATTGCTATCTCTTTGTCTTTGTTTATTACTAACAAACAAACATTGTCCTTTGTTAAATTCTTTTATCTATCGCTGCCTTAAATATATTGATCACTATAATTCTTATTAACAACCTTTAGCAATAATCGCTACTGTTCATTTGTTTATTATTAATTAGAATCACTGCCTAAACAAAATCGCTGCTTTTGATAGTTATAAAATCGCTGCCTTGAGAAATATTCTAATTGCTGCACCTTTTGTCTTATCTTCTTTTTTGTCTTTTCTGCCCCTTTTGTCTCGTGTTTTTTTTATTTTTGTCTTATATGCTATATTCGTTGCCTTTTATAATGCTGCATTTTATCATCTCTAATTTCACTTTAACTTAGGTAATTTAAGTATATATTTCACTTTTAATTTCTGCTCCTTTTGTCTTATGTGGCTCCACAAACATTCTCATCCTTTATCTGTTATTTATGACTGTTGCTCCTTTCTTAACTCCAACCTAGACATGTGCATTTTTAAATCTGGTTGACGCTCTAAATAATCTATTGTTGTCACTTCCTTGGATCGCTGCTCATTAACTTGCAGTCACACAAACCTTCCATCTATTTAAACTTGTAATCTGATTTTGCTTGGTCTTGTATGCTACCAACCTGTCCATCGATTAGTGGCCTATGGACTTTTATGATTTCCTTGACATAGATCTCATCTTTGACATCAATGACAACTTCCAAGTGTCTATATACCCTTGACATCAATGACAATATTTCCAACAACCTTATATTGAAATGTCAATGGATAAAATGTTTTTCATATCCTTCCTATCCTTGGCCTGAATTGAGCCTCAGTTGGCTTTGTAATCCCCCCTAGGTGCCCTTGATGACACCTTTCCTACCATTATTTCCTTTAAGCAACTTCAAATGATTCTATCTTTTTACAGCCTTAGCCTGCAGCAAGCCTAAAGCAGGCTCATAATTCCTACAAGCTTTAAAGGACAAATCGACGCCATAGTCAAGTCTAGCTCAAATGAATGTTTTACAGGAATATCTTCAAAAACAAAATGAGCAATCAGAAAGGGTCAAATAGGAGCTACAACTATATACCCTGAATTTTTGTAGATTACTCATTGTAATGCTTGCAGAGAAACCAGGAAACTGAACCTAATTCTTCAAGTACTCCCTTGAAAACAAAGATAAGCCACCAGACCAAATTACACTATACACTAACATTCATAAACCAAGCCACTAAATAATTTTGTCAAAAGATGTTGAATCCAACACTCTGAACAAAAAGTCAAAGGATACCAGGACTTTTCGCATGGAAAACAAAGGAGATCATCAAAAAGAATCATGAAAGTCACTTATGTTGCTACTATAAATAATCACTGTAATTTGTCACCCATATTAGAATATTCTTTAAGAGTTAAGAATTTTAAAGACATCATTGATTTGAAGAAAAAAAACAGTTTAAATAACCCTAAATTTATCAGCTTAGTTCCTCCTAATTGTTTAAATAACCCTTTAAAAAGTCGAAAGCAAGCCACCAGAACAAGTTACGCTTTGAACTCTAACTAATATAGACCAAATCATTTAATGAAGTTTTCAACATACATTGCATCTTACACTTTGAACAAAGAATCAAAGGATACTAGTACCCTAAAATGGAAAGCAAAGAAGTCACTTAATCAAGAAGAGTCATGAAATATGCTTCTTCTGATACAAGAAATAGTCACTGTAGTTTGCAATTGTATGACTTAGAAATTTTAAAGACATTAATTTGAAAAAGAAAGAAAAATTATCTCCTAGCAAATTAATGATTCTGCCAATATGCCCAATCGATAACCTTTGTTCCTGGTAATGAACTCTGTAATCACTAGGATAAACAGTAACTACACATCAATTCCACCATAAAATGCTCAGTTGCAGGTCCAACACAGTTATTTCACAACAGCGGAGGCCCAATAAAGAGCAAAAAACTTCTTGTGACAAAAAGCTTAAGGGTCATGGTATAACTTATCAGGTAGAAAGCGCAAGTAAATTAGCCTCAAAATACCAACCACATCAATGTCCAACATGACCTCACCGAGGCAACTCTTTTTGAAGAATAGAATGCCAAGTACAGGTGTCTTACATGGCCAAAGGCTATGTCACCTAGGGATCTGCATTTGTGAAGACAAAAAGTGAGCCTGAAGAATATTATAAAAATGACAGGTCCTGGTGGCAAACTTGGCCTAGAAAGTACAGAATCATCTGTTTGCAACAGATCATATGATTTAAGAAAACTGGCCTGAACCCTCTGAAAATGTGCCTTGTCCATGGCCACCAAGGCCACAGAATCTCTGGCTCTTTGTGGCTTTGATAATAGCATTGAAGAGGTGCATTTTTAAAGTTTAAAGGGATATCCAGGAAGTGTTTTCAAGAGAACTAATCATTCAAAACAGAAAGTGAGATATATCACTTGAAAACATACAACTTCAAAGAAGACTTCAGATTCAAACAAGGGCTTGTAAACTAGAATTTCAAAAAGCATATCATATGATCCCCACCATTTCTCCTTTAAAGGTGAACACCAATCTGGAAAGAGGCTCTCCAAATCATCATCTTATTGGGTTTAGCACAATCTTAAGTGAGCAAGAGCATCTAACTGTGTCTGCAAAGCATAAGGGGAATGCAAAAGGATGACATCATCAGCAGATAGCAGAATAGCAATCAGAAAATGATACGGTTTACAACCATCATCAACATGAGCATGCTACTGAAGTAAGTCATCAAGCTTCTCAATGTAAATTCCAAAAATATTCAATGATAAAGAACATCCTTAGTTGACATAAATAGTAATTTTGACAAAGACAGTCTGTGAAGGCTCCAAAATTAGCTAACAAGTGTCTTATATAGCATCACGATCACAGTAATGAAGGTCTTTAATACACCAGAAGCATGCACCTTTTGGAAAAGCAGATGATCTCAACCAGATCTCCTTTAGAGAAGTTGCATCGTTCTCTAATTGCTACAAATCAGTCAGCATAAATTTAAAGTACTCGTAGATTGGTATCACACTATAACACAATACCACATCTGAAGGAGAACCATTGAAATCTATGGGTCCTTTCTTCATTACCAGTGCTATTTATTCTACTTCTTCCTCAAAAGTTCACATGTAATGTAATAGCAAAAGTTTGCAGTAAAAAACAATTCAAAATTCCAGCTCACATGTAATGTAATATCAAAACTTTACAGTAAAAAACAATTCAAAATTCCAGCTCACATGTAATGTAACATCAAAAGTTTGTGGTAAAAAACAATTCAAAATTCCAGCTAAGATTTTGCTTAGGTCCTCAATTCAGTTGCATAAACATGTCAGTAAAGATACGCATTCTATCCCCTGAGAATAGCCCACTCTTGTAGGAAGATATCTGTCAGTAACAATAAAGAGTTTCTTCTTTCGGAAGGACTCTCTCATAACTTAGCTATGGGAGGCTCACATATAACTCATATTGGCATATTTTACCAAAATCTGCCTATAATTATATTGATCACTACTTACAATCCTCAAAGTTGAAAACACTTATAATATCTGTTTACAAATGCATTCCGTAATGCATAGTCCAAATTTGATCTTTCCAAATGAAGTTTCCTTTTAAATTATTCTAGTGGTAACTGTTGATGGGTGTTTTTACACACTTTCTCAACACGGGTAATGCATATGTGCACTACCTCTCTTGAAAGGAAATCTTCAACTGCAAGCTGCTGAAAATCTCCCCAAGGTCTTGTTACAGGAGCCTGACACATCACCCCATTGCAAATGGGGACCCCTCGCTTGTTTTCTCCTTAGGGTTTAGTTTGCGGCAATTCTATGGTCTCGATATCCGAATTTCATGTTGAAGTCCTGAGTCAATATCCCAGCTTCGTTGGGAGTTTGAGCCTCAAATCAACATAACGCCATGAAGTGCTCAGAGACCAGAATGATCACCGTGTGTTTTCACCGACACTTCCATTTAGGATCTCCGCTTTTGTTTTTCATGGCATTTCTGCCCAACTGGAATTTACTATTTTTGAAAGTTGCTTTTTGTTTTTCATTTTAGGTTTCTATTTTAGAAAGAATGTCATTGGTATTAGAGTCGGTGCATTTTGGAACTAAAAAATGAGCAAAAATCAAGCAAAGATCGAAAAATCATGAGAAAAGCAAGGAAAGGCGCATGCAAGATGAGAAAAGCGAGGAAAAGGCGCATGCAAGATGAGAAAAGCGAGTAAAAAGCGCATGCAAGATGAGAAAAGGTGAGAAAAAGGCATGCAAGATGAGAAAAGCAGAGAAAAGGCGCATGCAAGGTAAGAAAAGCGAGAAAAAAGCGCATGCAAAAGTAAAAAATCAACTGGACAAAATCGCGCCTTAGAGAGAAAATCATTGAAAAATCATAAAAAAGCAAGCAAGTCATGATGAAATTCGCCTAAGTCTGGAAGAGGTACGCCATCAGGAAAATCCAGTTGAAACTTTAAAAAATCCAGTTGGAAAATCCGTTTATCAAAGAGAAATCTTGAAAATCCAACTAAAATTCATCTATTTGAGAAAATTCGCCTTCTCCAAGGAAATCCAGTTGGAGAGTTCGAAATTCCAGTTGGACAAATTGAAAAATCGACCAAGGCAAGTGAAATATTGAACTGGACTTTAGGAAAGTGAAATTCCAGTTGGAAAGTGGAGAAATCCAGTTGAAAGTCGAATTCCTCAAGGAAGAATCGAAATTTTTTTAAGGCAAAGTCGCCTTGGTAAGAGAAATCCAGTTGAAAAGTCAAAAAGTCCAGTTGAGGGTCGAATTTTACTAAAGGCAATAATAAAAGAAATAACTTAAGTTTTATTTTGAAACTTAATTATCAAGCCAAAAGGGGCGCCTGGTTTGAAAAGTCAAAGATCACGATAAGATTGCTTTTTCGTTTTTAAAGCAAAAATGTCCAATAAGAAGAAGAAGTCGACTTAAGCCAATTTGGGAAGGTTTTTATTATAAAAGACAATCTTGTGAGCTTATTTTCATTATTTGCAAAGTCGATTTTTTTTTCACAGGCAAAGCTCTCTCAAGAGAAAGACGTCTTTTTCAGCTGCAAGTGGATTTTTCTTAAGTTCCAGAACATAAGAATTGGATTTTTTCTCTTCATTTCCGGATTTTTTTCAAGCAACTGCAGGTTATCATTGGCGATTTTAGAAGGGAGAAGGATTTGTTCATTGTGGATTTGAGAAAACTTCAGTATAAACCTTTAAAAATCCAAAAAATTATTTAAATTTCCATGAATGCTCGTTAAAAATAATAAAGGCGAATCAAATTTCATTAAGGATTTATTCTTTGCATAGCCTTTAATCAAGTTCTGGATTTTAAATTAATTTTTATTTTTCCTCCAAATTAAGAAATCGCCTTTACAAATTTATTTAAAATATTTAACTGAGCTTCTATGTGCTTAATGTCTTCTCCAAAGAACGTGGGAGGTGGAGTCAGAAAAGCTCAAGTCAAGGAAGTCCTGAAGGAATTTTATCCAGAATCCCAGTTATCCTCGAAGTGGAAGAAAGTGACAGATACAAACTTTGAACAATTTAATGCGATTCAGCACAAGAGAAGGATGTTTGGCACAGAAAACGAAATGCCTACTCCTATCGCCTCAAATATTGTTAAGTCTGGACTTCATCAAGCAGCAGGATTTCCGCCTGCAGTTCAGTGCAATGAGTTAATGGTTGAATGCACCAGAAGGTACAATCCTCAAACAAGATCAATTAAAAC
>VDFB02206257.1:0-14533 GCA_007258455.2 Sequoia sempervirens
CCACACAATCTCATCTAAAATGGGTTTTAATTTCATAAAATAATTCTGAAAAAAAAAAAATTTGTCAACCGTATTGACATAATCAATTTTTTCTCTCGATATTGTCATGACCTTGTACTTGTAGGTCTAAGGCTAAGGGTTGGGATACAATTCATTTTCTAAGCCTAAATCCAAATGAGAAACATGAATTGTGACTTTCAAACCTTTTGGAATGAGTACACACTTTAAAAAGGGTACCTATTCAAAAAAATGAATGACTACCTATTTTAAAGCTGAAAAATGACACTTCCACTAGAAGTGGACTCAACTTCTTGCAGTTACCCTTGATCATTGAAATAATAAGTGTGTGTGCTGAAATTTACTATGCACTAAAAGGTGTTATAATTGATACATTAATCATTCAAGAAATGTGTGCAATAAACAATCGAAGCCTACAAGATCTATCTTTCATTTTTTTATACTCACACATCTAGATTTATGGAGGCCTATGGTTAAAATATGTATTCCCCACACACTTATTGATTTAGGACCATTGATACTTGATTTTATGATTAAGCACAATTATATGGGTTTGAATGCATTAATGACCATACTGAACATGCTACAAAAGATTATTTCATTAAAAAAGTATTATTAAATATGTCCAAGCTATCTTTCTTGATCCATTGGATTATCCTAATACCCTCATGATTTTAAAATATGAAATTAAGTTGGGGGGGGGGGGAATCCATTGAATTTTTGAAAATACTTGGGTGATTGCTAATAAATCATTTATTGATTATTTCTTTGGTGCTTCTAATAAAACCACATATGTGTGCTTTGGGCCAAATCAAGGTATGTATTATTGTGTTAATTGGATTAGATTCTACACAAGCATTCATTTTATAGAATTTATCCATCCATTATTTATTTATTTATTCAAGTATTTATTTTTATAACTCTACCCTCCATTTTCTAATAATAAATCACTCATAATGGTGGAGTTCTTAATGGATGATATTGTACAAATTTAAGATTTCTATACTTGATATTCTTGGTCTTGAGAATATGTTTGCAGGTTGTCATGGTTATCCAACACTTTTTGCACTAGTACTAGTTGATGATGCTTCTCTACATGAGCATCCAAAAAAATTTTTTGGCCTTGTTAGTTGTATGGGGAACCTCAAGAGATCACAAGAGGATTATTTGAAAAAAATTGAACAACATTCATGGGTAGAACTTCTCTTGATGCTAGAACCTTGTGGAAGATAGTATACAACTTGGTCTATGAGATCCCTAAATAATATGGTGTTATATTATTGAGATACACATTCTGAGACAACTTGAATACATTATTAAGGAGCTTGAACACATTATAATGCAGATCACCACACTCCATCATTGAGAATCCAATTGGTCTTTCACTGTGCAACCTTGTCTTTGGTAAGGAAGTTTCATTATTTGAACTATAGCTTTTCATATACCTTTGGGAATAGTTATGGACATCTCTCATGCTTAAGAAGAAAGGATAGAATAACTTCATAATATGTTGACATGATTTGTCTCAAGTTGGTCATCATAGAACAATGTGTCTTTTCAAGATTGCAGCCATTGTGGGTAGTTATTTCAACCAAGTGAGTACGAATAGATTATAAAATTTCTCTAATCACCTTCCAGATATAGTGGGATGAGCTAAATGAGATCAATATTATTTGTAGCAGTTGTTCTATGTCGCAGATTGTGCTCAAGTTATTATTGGTCATCCTTTCAAGCATTGCAAGCAATTCACAGTTAGTTTATTTGAAGGGGTTTAGATGGAAATCTAGGATTTGGATGGTATCATTTTTTCATCCATATGAGAGTTTCATTTTATTTGGTCATTATATGAAGTTTATCAAGAAGAAAAAAATGAAAAAACTGGAAAAAAAAAGAAAAGAAAAAAAGCAATAAATTCTAATAGTGAAAACCTTCAGGCATTGTTAGACAACTACAATTTGATAACCAATTTCTAGCAGATTGTAGTTGAATAAAATTCTTAGTAGTGAAAATTGTTTTCACAGTGCCACTAAGCGGTAGTGATTGAAATATGGCTTGCCAGTGGTCACTTGTCATTATCAAAATAGAAACAAAGAAAAAAAATATATGTTTTTGAAGGCTAATCATTTTAGCAGGTACACTTTGTTGCTTCAACGGTTGTCTAAGTACCTCTTAGCACCTCTTGTCACTCACTTGTGCTCTAGTTAATGTGTGGTCAACATGACTTTGATTATTTGTAGCAAGTGTTACACTTTTAATTTAGGTGTTAAACAAAATAAAGAGTGAATTCAAGATACCATTAGTGTGTTCCATAAATGATTTAGTCCAATGGAGATCTCTCATGTGTGGTGTGGCTATAGTCCTTGTCACAATTTTTGGTTCCTTCCCTATTGGAGATTCACAATTGCAGAGTTACATTGCTTACTAGATCTTGGCATTAATGGACATGAAAGTTGGTAAAATAGTCAATTTTATTTTTCATTATTTTATCTCTTAACTTTATTAATATTCCTTATTATGTTATCCCTTTCTTGTTACCTGAGGACGGTCAACCCTTTAAGTTGGGGGAGGTCCACCATCATTATTTCCTATATTTTCACCTATTATCCTTCATTATTCCATCATAATCATAGTATCCATTATTTTCACTTTTCATTTTTTCTATCATTTCACCCATTTCACATAGCTCATGCATATGGAATTATAGCATTTCAAGAGAATAATGCTATAGAAAAAATGACAATGAAAAATGAAAAAATGAAAATTGGTGAAAAAAAAATAAAAATCAAAAGAGGATGAATATTGAAAAAAAATGAAAATAAAATTGGCAAACAAAAGAAAAAACATGTAGCTTGCTATGAAGAGGAGTACTAGACAAAAGTTGTGATTATGAATGAGCTATAATAGTAAAGGGTGAAGAAGGTACAATCAATTCATTATGATCATAGTCCAAATCACAACCTCTCAATAGTAAATATTGCACAAGGATGTGCAATATATTAAGTTGGGGGGAATGATGAGAGTGATTCATGTCTCATTTTATTCCACGTTTTAGCCTATTTCATATGCCTTCATACCCATTCCCACATTCCATTTCCATTACATATTATATCATTTTACCATTTTGTGTTGCATATGATTTAATATATATATATAAGTAATATTTAAATTTAGTTTTTACATAATGAACCGTAGATTTTTGACACCAATGCACTTCTCTAGCTCTTCTAGGGTTTTTCACCTAAAAGGAGAGAGGTAGGGCCAAAAATTATAAAGTGTTCATTCAAATTATGTTATGTGTGATGTTATTTAAGCTAAATGAAGTGAAATAAATGCACTTAAGTTATCTATATGACTTATTATGAATGCAAAACTAAGATTTAGGCCATGTTGGAAAGCACAATGTGATATGCAAACAATGAACTAAGAATGAATAAAATGCAAAACGGAAAGAGAAAGGTTGAATCAAAGTGCACCTGGGAAAGATATGAGGAATTTGGAATGGTTTGAATGTTGTCTAAAATTATTGAAAATCAAGAGTGGGACTCATTCGCACAGGGTGGCGAATTAGTCTTTCTACTAGTGAAAAATTGTTGGGAGCCAGTTTCTGACTGTCAGGATCCAGAATCAAACAAAACCTATATTTTTCCTCTTAAGGTGGGACTCATTCACCACTAGTGGTGAATCAGTCCTCTCCCAAAATTTTAAGAAATATGGAGACAACTCTAAAAACCAGATCTGGAAATGTTTGCTTGTTGAGTTGTCAAAGTCAATTCTATAGTAAACGAACATAATACCTTCTCCAACCTTGAAATATGGTTGATTTGACTTGAAGCACCTAGTTGAATTGTTGACCAATCTTGAATCATCTAAATTCTTGTTAAATCTACATACATAGGTCTACAAACACACATACAAGAGGGTAAAAGGCCAGAGGGTTGTATAAATAGGGTTCTCTTGGTCAAAACCACTTTGGTAATCAAACCCTTAATAAAATAATGAAATGCAAGAGAGTGATAAAAAAAATAACATGCAAATACTATAAACTTGCCAAACCCTTGTTGATGAAAATATGAAGTTATATCAATGGATGCTCCAAAATGCTTGAATAGTGCTTGATTTGATGTTGTAATATGCTTGAATGCTTGAATGTGTTAAGAGATTGAATGCTTGAATGAATGGGAAAATGGGGGTTAAAATAGATGTAAAAACACTTATTTATACAATCTTGTGCCTTAGTAACGCATTAATACCTCATCACAGGCCAACATCAAGTGATTTTGAATAAAACCCAAACGAAATTCTTAAATTTTTAATTTGAGCTAAGTGGGATCGATCACCAATCTATGTATTAGCCGGGTCCCAATCTAGGACCTGTACGGTGTCGAATTAAGTCACATTTAATATTATTTGTCGGGTTTACATTAAAAAATGCACTTAATTAAAGTTTATAAGGGTGTAAAAGGGTCAAATAAAGCATAAGAAAGGTGTAAATAGTGAAGTTGTGCCTAGAGAAGTGTGAAATCTTGTTACAAGACTTTCCAAAACTTCAAAATAGGACTTGATTAGTGATGAAAAGGTGATTTTTAGGTGAATTGTAACGAATAGAGTATAGAAGAGTGTAGAAATTCTTTACAACACTTCACAACACCTTCACAAGACATCATTATTTGAATTTTAGTACCTAAATATGCATGTTCAAGCCATGTTACAACATAAAAATCAGAGCAAAACAGATCAAACATAATGAACAAGACTTAAAAGGCCATGAAAATGTCAAGGGACCATTTTTCTACGGCACAGATAAAATATGTGAATAATAAATAGTAGATTGTATAATTTACTAATATTCGCTTCCATCATGTTAAATGCAATGTGTTGATTGAAGATGAAAAAGAATGCAATAAAATAAAAAGATATATCATGCAATGTGTATTTAATTATTTGGTTATTTAGTTATAACCAAATAATGTTTAATTTTATGGAGGAAATTCCTCACATTAAAAAATAATATTCTATTGTAACCATGAGCTATTTATGCTCCTACATTTTAGGGTGAGCTATTTAAGCTCCTATATTTTAGGTTGAGCAATTTAAGTCTGTACATTTTAATGTGGGTTGTTTTCCAACAAATGAAACAACTAAATGTTTGTATTCAACAAATAAAACAACTAAATGTGAGCCACAAAATAATAAAAACATGGCATGAAAATAGGAAATAACTTGCACATATTTATTGGATAAATATGATCTACGTGAGAAAAAAGAGGAGGAATGTATAAAATCATATTGCTCAAAAATTCAATATCTGAGTTAAGTCTACGAGTTGTCTAATTATTTTCTTCAATCAGTTGACTGGGAGGAAGGGTGCCCCCTCTACAGCTACCGAATGAATGTAAATATTTTATTTTATTTTTGCAAAGTGTGTTTCATTATTTCCATATTATTTGAATTGATTGAACTTGAGGTTACATAATATCTATTTGTTTATATTTGTAAATAATTTTAATTGATTCTCATGTGCTTCACATTTAACTATGAATTCGGTAATTTGTGTTGAATTTTTGTTTGAGAGTTTGTTGTGTGTGTAGTTCATGTTGCCTGAATAGAATAGAATAGCTCTTGTCACCAATTTTATTTTTATTTGCAATAGGTTTACCTTTCCAGTTATACTTCATCTCCACTCATCCCATGACTCTCATCCCTTGCACAGATTTCCATGATACCTTTCACAAGTTTATGTCCCCAGATTGACACATATAAACCAAACTAAAATTAATTGTTAAACATTGAATCCATTTCACTCTTTGCCCTAGTTTTGGCCTATCAAAAATCCTAAAAAAAAAACATTCAAATTATTCAAATTCTAGAAAAATCACCTCAAAAACCCCTAGTGGGACTAAGTCACCCAAGGTGGAGACATAGTCCCTTTTGGGGGATTTTTTAGTTTTGAGTAGGAAAACAATCGACTTAATTCAAATTTCTTATGGATGTCGGCTTGTGAAGTTAAAATAATGATTAATTAGGTATTGATTCTTATAAATACATGATTTTAGGTCATTTTTTAACAACATTAAGTCATTTTCAGCAAAAAAATTCAAGAGTCAAGTATCAAATATTTTTCACAAGAAGATTCATTAGTTTATCTACAACAAAGTTGAAGCTTTAGGGCAGCAAGTTAGGGTTTTTGTAGGTCTTCAAGCTCACTTTTTGTCCAATATATCACATTGCAAATGGTTTATCATGGATGCCTATGGAGAATCATGAAGAAATCTAGGTTGAGGAGATGCAACTAGCCATCAAATCAAGCCTAAGGACTTGTTTTCAAAGTGATACCATGTTCCATTTTCTCGCTATTTTCAGCCTAATGAAGGTTTTCTTGTCATTAAGATTCATTACTAATGTTATTTAGTTTCTTTTATAATGAGTCTTGCATCTTTCTAATTCCATGTATGCATCTTATTCTTGCATGTTAGAATAGGGTTGCATCTTATTTCAGATTTCCTAGTCTTAGACATACTTAGGGCTAGGGTTTCATGCATATTTTATCTCTTTCAAGGTTTAAATACCAACTAGGGGTTTGACTAAGGCAAACCCCCTATTAGAAACCAAATTATATTCTATTTTGTAGGTGTTTCCACAAATTTGGATCTGGGTTTCTATTAGAAAATAGAGAGTAGACTATGGGCTTTCGTTTCTACTTTCGAATTTGTAGAAAATCCAAAGTGGACTAAGTCACCAAAAATGGTGACCGAGTCCCACTGCACTTTTTTTTTATAATTTTTTGCATATCTAGATACCCATTTGGTAGAAACAAGCTCTTGAGAACCGCTTCCCCGACTGGGATTAAGTTACCAACTTGGCATAAGTGTCCTAGTTGGTTAGAAAATAAGATTTTCCAAAAATTTTGAAGACATCTGGAATCTTTATTTTGTCCTTCATGATTTTCTAGGTGCATTTTTTTTAGTATCTTCATCTCAATCTTTATTGCATTTAGTCTATCTTTTGCATATCACAATGTGTTTTCAAACAACTTACATTTCTTAGGTTTTACATTAACAATTCATTTCTTTTATCAGATTATTGCATTTAGACATTGCATTTAGGCATATTTCATTCATACTTTCATTAGTTTTGAGTGGGGACATTATGCATTTTGGCTCATCTCTCTCCTTTTAGGTGAAAAACCCTAGAAGTGTAAGAGAACCTTGGATGCCAAAATATTTGTGTACATACATAATACAAATTCATCAGAAGTTTTTTTTCTTTGAAGAAATAGGTTCTAAATTAGATGAAACTCCATCAAGCTGCCTCATGAACCTCAGAAGGGTGTAGCTTCAAGATGAATTAATTAGTACTTATACTATGATTTTCTTAAACTCCCAATTCACTGATACCCGAATTATTCGATAACAAACTATATTGAGCTCTGAAAAAGATCCATCAAGTTGTCTAGTGACCCTTAGAAGGGTATAGTTCTAGATCACAATCTTGTAAACTCACTCAACAGCAATCCATATTGAGCTTCAACACCAAATCCCTTACTTTTTTTAGAAATCAAACTTCACAATATAATTATTCTTCAAATCCATAAGAATCAACAAGAAAATATATATATATATATATATAAGCAAAAAATTGATTCTTATGCAAAGCAACATCTCAAAGCAAGAAGCTAACTTGAGATGATGAAAATTCTTCTATCCTCTAGTGCCACCAACCTCCAACAAAAAAATCCATTACATAAATAAGTTTGGTTTAGATGCCTTGAAGGTTTTTTTTCAAATTTCTTGCTAGTGCCTTATTTTTCAATGCACCAAAGGAAACTTGATATTATGATCGTGAAATTTCTTGGTGTTCTCACACTTGAAAATATTTATAGGAATAGTCACTATCTTGATAATTTGAAAGCAAGATTGTTGCATCCTTTGATGAGAATCCATCTCATCATAAATGATGCCTCAATATCCCTTGTACATGTTATGATAACTAGTTCTACTCTAGTAGTGAAGCCAGATACCATAATTCTTGATTATTGCTAGCTTTTTCTCAAAAATATCATTAACAACAATAATTTATCCATTGCTCTTTTTCACCTTCTATAGGTTCCTCAAAAAATACCAAAATTTGGATTTAGTTTGAACATCATTTTTAGGTTATAGTTTCATCCTATAGATCTTAGAATTTTCATCATTTGGAGTTGATAAAGCTCACCCAATAACCTGATACTTTTGAAACATGTACACTATTGTTTAGCCTTTCCTACAACTTTTCAAATATTTTGTTCTTCTTCTAACAAGTGCAAGAAGCTCTATCGTTCCCTTACAATAAATTTAAATAAAAATTGGACACAATATCTCCCTTATATCACCAATTACACTAGGCAATTAGATCAAATTAAATAAATTACTTTAAAATTTTCTTTGTGATCTTTTTCCTTTATGGAAATAGGTATGAACAGAGGAGAGCAATGCATAAAATTCACTTAAAGGGAAGTAAAACTTATGCCTCCTTGTCCAACTAAAACTCTACTACACCATTCCTTCTGGATTATGTGTGGATTGGAAATTTTAATGCGGGTAACAACACTCAATATAAAATATCAAAAACATCAAGCTCATGGATGCAAGAGATCAGATAGGCCATTGATCACCTTGAATTGCTTCTTCAATTCACATCATCCAAGAATAATTATCAACGAATAAGATAGTCATGAACACTTTTGACAAAGCTCTAGCTATAATTTCCTTTCTTCAATGATTGCAATATTATCATTAATGAAAGTTCACAAGTATATAAATTCTTTATTATCAACCTCTATCTCTACTCTACTAATTTCATCTTGTCCAAACATTTTGTGAGATTTTCATGCTAACTTTCATATTCAATCTAGTAGTAAAATTCTTTATTATTTTTATCAATCATCTATGTTTAGTTCAATGCATTTGAAGGAGGGGGAATGGTGATAAAAATAAGTAATGAACACATGTTGGTAATCTAAAGTTACATGGGTGGTAAAAACTCACTGTTGAACACAGGTTCTACACCCGCCCTTCTTCCACCCACTATATCTCAAGGAACGCCTCTCTAATCTTTTCATACACATGCCTTCTTACATTGGTATGCACATAGATTGAATTCCTTTCTCATCTCTATTTCAACCACTCTAATCCCATATGACCAGTTAAAATTCTTGATATCATATTTGATGATCTACATAAACCTTTATACAAGGAGGAAACAACTCTATAACCAAACCTCTGTAATCAAACAATGTAATACTCTCCTAAACTAAATTGCGATGCTAACACTACTCATTGAAACTTTGTCCTCTATGCTTATAGGTTCTTAAGATGGAGCACTCATGTGTACACACAATTAAATATGTATTTATATCCTTTTAAGAGTGTCTTAAATTTTTAAATTTTTTTCTTAATTTACTTTAATGTGTAGTCTTATAGTAGTTTAAGTGCAAGTCAAAGTAGGAGAAATTTTGATGATAAAGATAATATACCCATATGATTCTCTCTTATATTTAAACCCACAACAACCAAGTTATCCTTTATTTGCTAGCTAGTGTATAATTTGACATATATTTTCTTGGAAGTTAGCTAATAATCTTATTTTAACATTCCATCATTACTCATCCCAAGATCTAAATTGAATACTACATATAGTTATTTTCTATCCTATTTTATATCCACAAGAGTAAAGTTGACTTAAGTCAACTCCATTCACACTAACCTATATCTTAAAGGTCAATCCCAAACCAATTTCATAAATTAGATATGTATTGCCCTTTCTTACTCGCTAATATGAGCTAACAAAAACACTAAATATTTTAAAGTGTACACTAAGATAGTATATTTAAGGACTACGTCTGATTTTATTTATTCTTTAAAAAATAAAAATAATAATAATAATAATAATAACAGATGTATACATTTATAAAAATTAAAGTGCAATCTTATTACATTAACATTACATCCGTACAAGCATCTTAAGAACATTTTGTGTAACTTCTTGTAATGAATAGAAAAAATATTTATTATCAACTAATCATTCTCTCGAAAGATATGGTAATGAAAACATTTATTTTCATGAGAAAGGAAGCACATTCATGGAAAAGTTTTATATGTTTAATTAATTTTTTATATCCTAATATCTCATATACTTTCTAATAATATTATATTATAATTTTAAACATGCTCAGAATTTTTCTTGCATAATTAGAATATTCTACGCATCAACTGAAAACTTCTTGACCATCTCTGCACACGAATATCTTTAACAAACTTTCGACCACGCCAAATCAATGACAGTGATTTCTGTTTTCTGAACATGAAATTATCGTGAAAGCGAGAACACCATACAAATTTCATTCATCCATGAGATGCAAACAAATTCTTATGCTATATAAGCTTTGAGCGTTAAGAGGATGATAAGGAGACAGCTACTGTGTTTTCTATTTCTCTCAAGTAAGTAAATATTTGGACGAATCTTTCGGCCACTTCATTTACAGGTGATTTTTTCCTAACAAGTAGTTTGTTGTTGTTTCTATTATTATTGATATTTTTACTGAACAAAGCAAGGTATTATGTTAACTGGGATACTTGCAGGTTTCATGAATGGGCAAAGATGAAAGTACATTCACTGTATGATATGAGTGAGTAGAAACGTCTAATTCTTAGTTACCAGCATAGATAGTTCTAGATAGCTTCTTTAGCTTTGTTTGTGTGTAAACGGGTAAACTAGTGTATAGATCACAGTGTGCTGATGCTTAAATGCTTCTGACTAATGGAGATTCTATAGTTTTATTTATTTAAAGATACAAAAAACCAGTACAGGATACTTAAGACTAATTATATTTTATCTTAATGGTCGCAATCCAAATAAATTGAAGGAGAATTTATTCAAGAGCACAAACTTGTTATCGGAGATATCATACATTTTGTTCGTTTTACTGGTGAAGAAGACAAGAATAAAAAATATGTAAGTTTTTTTAAAAAATCGAAATTGATAATTAAAAATTATTTTTGCAGTACATCAAATTATAATATTAATATCAAAATAATTTTTTATTCAAACTCATTGATCTATCTAACAATAGAAGCTTGTTATTGGAGATATCATATATATTTTTATTTCTTTATCTAAAAATCGAAGCTTGTTATTGGAGATATCATATTTTTTTTATTTCTTTATGGGAAGAAGACAAAAGATAAAAAAAAATTGTAAGTTCTCAAAGAAAACTAGAGTTGCTTGACTATTGCTTTTAAATTTTGGTAGTTAATTTGTTGTTCACTTTCGATCAGGGGATTGAGATCGAGAGGAAAGCAAAAGGTCAAGGAAAGAGTTCAAATATGCCTATAGAGAAAGGAGAGAGTTCTGCAACAATTGGTGCTGATTTCTAGGTCTTTTGTTTGTCATTCTAGTTAAGATTTTTTAGTAAACAATTTAGCTAATTCATATCTATATGTATGGATATGGACCTTAAACTTTGAAAATTGTTTTGTGTATAAATATGGACCTTAACTTTTAAAAAATAAAAATTTAGATTTAAAAGTGTATTGACCTCCTTCATTATCTAATGAGAGTTGAATTTTAGTACATATTTGTGTTGATTTATGTGTTATACGATTTTATTTAAAGATGTTCATTATTTATTTAGATATTACCTAGGAATAATCAAGATGGGCATGTGTATGAGAGCATCATAAAGTATTCCAATCACATCATCAAATTACATCATCCTAGGTATAGTGCATGCTTTCTTATTATCTTTAATCATTGTTCCATATCATTGAATCAATCATCATAGGGACTTCAATGAGGAGAATACTTGACTCTTTCTTAGAAAGTTAAAAAATATTGTGTGCAAAAACCATCCCATTCCAAACACATATGCAATGACTTGAGGAATTTTTTGTCTAATCATCCATTTCCTACCAATTTAATTATGCAACCCAAAGTTTATTCCTTCACACCAACTCATTTATTTGGGAATGAATAATACTTCAATAGGTGTAAATCTAAACTAGAATATAACACATTCAATTCACACATTATGAGGCATGTATTTGGAAAAGGCCCTAGTTTTCAACACATTGACAAGTTAGTTCTTAGCATATTCAACAACACATTCCTCTATCCATAATATAATTTTGTATGAAATATTATTGCAATTAATTTAGCTCGTGATCTTCTCCTATCTAAATTTTGTCATTACAAATTTCAAAATTTGTTTCTAATTTCTATGTCTCTTATTTTCCATCCTAGTTAATATTTTTGAGTAAACAATTTACCTAATTCATATCTATGTGTATGGATATGGACCTTAAACATTGAAAATTATTGTTGTGTTTGAATATGGACCTTAACTTTTAAAAATGAACAATTATATTTAAAAGTGTATTGACCTCATTCATTATCCATTGAGAGTTGAATTTTAGTATATATTTGTGTTGCTTTATGTGTTATATTCTTGTATTTAAGGATGTTCATTATTTATTTAGAGATTAACTAGGAATGATTGAGATGGGCATGTGTATGAGAGCATCATAAATCATTCCAATCACATCATCAAATTACATCATCTTAGTTATATTGCATGCTTTCTTATTATTTTTAATCATTGTTCCATGCCATTGAATCAGTCATCATAGGGACTTTAGTAAGGAGAATACAACTCTTTTTTAGAAAGTTCAAAATTGTTATGTGTGAACACCATCCCATTCTAGACATGTGTATAATGAGTTGAGGAAAAATTTGTGTAGCCATCCATTCCCTGCCAATTTACTTATGCAACCCAAAGTTTTTTTCTACACACCAACTCATTTATTTGGGCATGAATAATAGTTCAATTGGTGTAAATCTAAACTATAACATAACACATTTAATTCAGACATTATGAGGCATCTATTTGGACAAGTCCCTAATTTTAAACACATTGACAAGTTAGTTCTTAGCATATTTGATAACATATTCCTCTATCCGAAATACAACTTTGTATGACATATTATTGCATTTAATTTAGCTCATGACCTTATCCTATCTAAATTTTATACAACTATCTTAGCATATGAATTATAAACTATTATCAAGATGTGATGGTTGTATGCTATCTTTGAAAATGCAACAGTTGTTTGAGGTAAATTTCTTTTAAATGTAATTAGTAAATATAATTTTTTATAATTTTAAAGTTGAAAATTGCATATCTATGATATTTTTATCTATATTTAATGTTCACTTTTATCAGATTAATCTTTATGTAATAACTAGTTTGAAAAGTGGCATATTATTGTATTTAATTTAGTTCATGAGCTTATCCTATCTAAATTTTATCATTATAACTCCCAAAAGTTGTTTTGAATTTATAGGTCTCTTATTTTCCATCTTAGTAAATATTATTGAGAAAAGAATTTACCTAATAATATTTGATGAATAAATCAATTTGTATACATTCTATTATTCTCTTATATTATTTTCTACCAAGTCAATTGTTGGTAGGTTTTTGGCACAAAATGATGAAAATCATTAAGACCATGTGATCTATTATACTTTTTTAGTTTATTGGCCTATTATCATTAATATAGTATGAAGAAATATTGGTTGGTTGTAGTATTTTCTTTATAGAAGTCAAGATAAGATATTTTACACCCATAGAAAAAAGTGATAGTAAAGATCCTTTGAAATGTATCCTACCTAAGACAAATCTTTTGGGATATACATAATTATGGTTTAAGTTATAAAATTTATTCTCAAGATTATTTATTCAAAATATATTAAGGGAAATTTAGTTCTCAATTAGTTAGCAATAACATAATGTGCTTCTCATGCACCAAATATATCAACAATCCTAGATGCATGATTAGATTAGGAGTGGAACTTGTGATATTGATATTATCCTCAAGTGATTTGATTTGTTTATATTTTTTATATTTTTCATGTACATATAATACAATTAAGTATGAAGCATCGACAATAAGATCGTGTGCATTCATATTTATTTGAAGGTTAAATATATTCATATGTCCAAGGTGATTCACAATTGATGGATAGATACATTACTAGTGATTATAAGACTAAGGATGAGCTAGATATAAGAAATTCCATGATTGATTAACTATATGTTAATTATCTAGAATCTCTTAGATGATTTAAAAATGTGCAAGATCCTTCCTTATATAGGAAAGGAGAGAGGTGGTTGGATAACTACCTTAGTTACAAACATTAAATGCCTAGATAATTGCATGCCTATTAATGAGATATGGTCTTATTAAATACTAGTTTCTAGAATGTCACCTAGGAAACTAACTCCTAAGTAAACTTATTAATGATGTGAATAGGTCCTTACTATTAACTAGTTAGGAAATAACCCCATTCACACTAACACCCCCTATAAGTGCAACTTGGGAGTGTAGTTATTATACAAATGATGCAAATGAAATATGATGGGTCCCATCTACTAGTCCATGTTAGGTACCCATGTACAAATGAAAATGCAAAGAAATCTCTC
>VDFB02206258.1:0-14034 GCA_007258455.2 Sequoia sempervirens
GAGGGCCTTAAACTTATGTGAATATGCAAAAACAAATTAAAACACTAAATCAAGGCAATATTAAGATCATTTTATTATTAATTAATCCCAGATTAAGTGTGAAAAGGGGATACTTTTTCTTACACTACAGATTCCCACTAGGAAGCCCTAATTGGTGTATTATATAGTTGAAGCTATAGTTGGTTGTGTAAATGTATGAATAGAAGGTATGGTTGTGGGAAAAAAAACTTGTTTTTCTCATTGGTTTTGAGCATTTGTGAATGTTGAGCAACAACTAGTTGTCGAAGTCATGCCTTCTAAGATCTAATCAACTTCAGGCTGTAAAGAAGACACACTGAGGATGGGTTCTCAACTCGACAGTTCCACCAAACCTCACAAAATGTTTCTATTTAATTATCAAATTAGCTCATAATATTTTTGTGGTATTAGTTGGCACTGTATGTGTATTCATGATCTCACCCTATATCAATGAAACATAGGTGGTCACACATGTATTGAAACAGTAAAATCTAGAAAAGAAAATAAAGCATGAAATTGCTCAATATTGTAATTCCTATCTATCAAATTTGAACTTATAACTAAATAATACTTCTAACTTCTGACTTACAACTTCTAGCTCCTTAGGAGAATAACTCAAAGTAACATTACAAAATGGAATTTAAAATTCACATGCATATAATTGAAAGCTTATCTTAAATAAATTTAGTAATGCACCATTTAATCTAGTAACAATAAACAATATAGGTTGTTAGTACCTTGAGTGTCCCTTGCTTGAGTTGTTGTGCCCAAAAAAGATATCAAATATATACTACTTGATCAACAATTCATGACACTGAACTAAACTCATTTATTGCATAAGAACTAAACTTCTTATAGTTTGACAAGAATCTCTAAAATATTTCTCATTCAGTGGTACATATCCATTGCAAATTAAGAATACAAACTAACATCAATTAAATATTAACTAGAAAAAATAATCACTTTGATATTGCTACTAGATTTTCTCCTCAACCACCAATCCCAATTATATATATAGGCTTAGGAGTCTTATTCATACAAGGACTAAAAATAGAATATAAATGCATATGTCCACTCTCCCTTAAGGATAGGAAGAGGACAAGTCTTTAAAATATAAAACCATAAATATGCAACAGAAGAAGGAAAATGAAACCAGGACTCTACCCCTAATGGTTAACTGCCATGACAAGGACATGTTTCGTGGAAACTGTTAGGTCATGGGTCACTTCTATTTGGAGCATGCTTCTTCTTCTAGTTGCCTTATTGGTGGATAAAAGTGAATTTTTGATGACTCATGGATGACTATTCAAATAGCCACCTTCGCTTCTTTCTAGAACTATCATTCTCCAATTATTCTATCTCTCTCTTGTAATCATCCAAAGTCCTTTGCAGTTTCCTAGAAATTCAATTGTTGTGGGCTACAGTCTTATTGGTTGTAAGATGTTAGTTTTTCTACCAATACATTTACATATTTAAAAATCACAATTAAATTGTAATCCCATGAACATTGATACATCCACACAAACATATATCAATATATTATATTCATATTTACTCATATTTAGGTCCATCAAAGTGCATAAAAGGAATATAAAATATGTATGGAGTCTTGGAAATATTTTTGAAACATAGCAAATAAATTGATAAAAGCATAAACTGATAAAGAAAACTAGCAATTATCTGGACCCATCATTTCGCCCAACTAAAGTATTTGCTTGTCCTTGAGAAAATTTTAAGACCAAAGGTTATACTAAAGAGCTATCTCCCTGAAATCAACAACAATTTCAACTCCCTTTTTCTATTTCAGATAATATCCTTTTTGATCTACAATATTTTCCAATATGGTGTTCTTCATTGCTTCTTCCTCCCCACATTTATTCCCTATAAAGAGGAGAATAGGTGGATGAAAGTTTAGTGGAAACAATGTAGCTCCATATTTCTTTGCAATGTCTATGTGCTTATGAGATCATAGAACAATGGCTACAAATTTATAAAGGGAGTGTGGCTCCTTTTTCTTTAGCTCACCTATGTTAACTCTCCCCATATTTTTTGCACAAATTTTAAAGTGGAATTAATAGGTCATGTAGCTAATCTCTTCACCCTCACATAATATTTTTCTTTGATATTTATTATATTCTTTCCCACACCTCTATAATCCAAAAGTTTTATCCACTCTTCTATGACTGTATTGGGATCTGCTAATTATTTTTCGAGACATGTAAAGAAATAGATTTTTCCTTTTCATTTTAATCTTGTAAAATTTCACCCCTCTGTTGTTAATTTTTGATCTAGGAGGCTATATCTCTAATTTTTAGATATCCTACAAAAATCAATGGATTCTAGGTAGTCTCATCTAAAAGCATATAATTATTCAATTAGAATTTAGAAAGTTGATAGTGCATCTCAGGTGTGGAATCATGAAAATTTTCTAAAAACAAGAATTTTTTGTTCATTGCTATAGGAAAGTCACTAATTAATTGGATAAATTGAAATTATGAAAAAAATCTTGTAGAAATAAGGCATAAACCCTAATAGGTGACCACACTTTAGCAAAATCTGTTTAGTTTTTTTTGCTATTTCCTTAATTTTCACCTTCAGCCTTTTTACTTCATTTTCTTGTTTTCTCTAATGCCCTAGTGTTATTATAAATCATTTCATTTTTCTCTTATGCCCACTCTTTTTCTTTTTGGAAGAATTCTTGTGTTCTTCCCCAAATCTCCACACTCAAGAGCACCATCGTTGGCCTAGTGGGGGTTATGATGAGAGGAATTGGGCCTTGGGATACTAGTTCTTTGTTTTCTACTTCTACTATATCAAGCTAATCCATTACCTCCAATTTTTATCCATGGTCAAAATTATAGAGATTCTCCTCTAATTCTTTAGTTCTAGCATCCCTCTCATTTTCCTTTTATTGATGTGTTTTTAAAAATTCTTCCAATTGTTTTATTCTTTCCATTGCTGCCTACAATTCTTTTCTAATATTCTTTTGTTCAATAAAAAGTTCATCATTTTCCAAAAAAAGTTCATCCCTTGTTGCACTTGTGTATTCAAAACCCTCTAAAATTGGGATTTTTGGGGATCTCCTCATTTTATTACACATAAAAACATCCTCTGTATCAGATTTAGATGGACTATTAAAATAAAAGGACTGTAGAACATGTGTCTTTACCTTATGAACGAAGGCATTCTCCTTTCAATATTTATCTATTTCTACCATTACAACATCCTCTTCCTAATTTTTAATTGATCCTCTCATGAACCCATTCTTCTTTAGGCGTTGTGATCACCTCCTAGGTTGTGTGGGTCTCTTATGCCCTTTTGTAGGTGTAGAAAAAGAGGCTCCACCTTTTTTTTATTGTGTTTTTGTGTTTTTTTGGAGATAGGGGTTTCTTGTTTATCATCTACTATGAGTTGGTCAACATAAGCTATAGGTTGTGTTTCCTACAAGCCCCGTTCCTTTAGTTCTCCTATGTTGTGGGTAGGTGACACAATAGGGGAGCCAAAGGGAATTTATCTTTCTAGAGCAACAATAGGTTCTTCAATTATTTATTCTTGGCCCATGTTATCCTCATTGGGAAGTTTAAGGATATTGTTATATTGTTACAATTAAGAAAAATTTCCCAAGAAACATTTGAAAAATTGAGTCCTAAGACTACATTTATCAACAATGTAACTAAAAAAAAAGAGACAATGATGTGTTGTTTCTTTTCCTCTTGTACTTAGACGACATTCTTGTTAATAAATTATAATTAGAAACATTTATATTCCTACCATGGTGAAGGTGATTTAACAGTTTGAAATGAACTCTATACAACAAATATTATCTTCCATCAGATTTCAAGTACTTAACTATATAGGAAGCAACTGAAGCCCAAATCCAAGGTAAAGACAATTGTTTAGTACCTTGTGAAGAAGAATCTAGGTTTCCTCATTGGGAGAATTTGTTTCTTACTATAATGGCATCTACCCTAACTAGGAATTCTTCTCCTATCCTTTGAAATCCAAATACTTCAACTATGGTTGCCTCTAAGGTATCCACCATTCAACCCCTAACAATTGCTTCATCATTCTTCAATGTGGTTGTAAACTATTGGGTCATAACCTCTTTAAATTTTGTGAGCTTCACAAAATATTCTAACAAGCCAGCTTGCTAGAAAATTGGAAAAATTAGTTTGTCATCCAATAGATGGTTATGCATTTTTGCTTCTTTGCATATTATATCAACTTCCATGATAATACTCTTTTATTTCATAGTCTCTTCACAATTTTTATCTACTCTTCTCATTCTATCACCCCAATTAAACTACTTGTGTTTTGTTGTATGCTATAAAATTCAAATACACCTCTCAATTTCTCTACTAATCTCTTTGTATCTTGGTGATGATTGAAAATAGAATGGAGGAAAATAGAACAATAGAAAATTTTAAAATGACAAAAAACTAAGGAATAATCTTGAAAACCCTCCCCCCAACTAAGCCCGCCAAGTGTCCTCACTTAGCTCATACAAATAGGTGGAGATATAATTGGAAAGTAGTGGAAATTTAAAATATGTTATTTGACATGCTTGAATGAACAACAAATATTTGTAAAATTAGTAAGCTTAAATGATAATTATGATTGCTAGGGAAGAGTGTACCTGTAGTTATTATTTGAATTGATTTTTAACTCATGTGGAGAAGTTGAATTTTTCCATGCAAGAAAATTTTGAAAAGATTTTCCATGATAGATATGAGCTATGTGCAGTTATTACATGAGATGGAATGAAGTGTATTTATGACACATGTGAATTATGGTGAAGTGATGAATGAAAAAGGCTAAGTGGAGTACACCTTGGATGATGTGATAGTTATCACGAGGTATGGTCAGAAGTTGATGTGATGGATTTGGTCGCATGTGGTAAAGTGGACATGTAGTTTGCCACATGTGCCAAAAATATGATAAAAATGTAATATGAATCGATATTTATTATGATGGATACATGAATGCTATGGGTGCATGTAACAATAGGTCCCTCTCTAATTGTTATTTTGGTTTGTGTTGCTATAGGTCCCTTTTGCTTCTACTCATTGGTTGAAGAAATTAAGATTACCAATTTTCACTTATGCAATGTGCGCATATGAAATATGTGATGAAATTATACCTATTGAACATCATTGGGTGATCTGTGTAACTTTTCTACTAATTCATTTGTAGAATTGGGTGTCTCTATTGCTGAATTTTCAATTATAGGTTCAAACTATTATTGTAATGTAATAAGGATGACTTCCCTCTACAATGGTTTTTTATAAATCTTCAATATATGAACATTGACTAGCAATGAGAACCTTACTTCATCAATTATATATAACTACACTACTCCATTTGTGAAGACTGTCCATATTTCCTATGGATTAAGCCATCTGATTTGCAATTTCCCTTTGTAATCTTTGTATTTAGAGTCATAAAGTAGAGCTCAATCACTTGCACTGAATTACTTTATCTTAATAAATTGATCATTTCAATGGATCCTTTGATTTTTGATAACTTTAGTGTGGTGGATGACTTCCATTATTATTTCATCCAATGCATTCAAAATGTGCAATCTCTCCTATAGTGTTGTTTACAAATCCATGCCCAATTTGACTAAATTTTCCTCAATGTCTTATACTTGAATTCTATAGGAAGTACTACCTTCTTACCTTACACTATTTCATATGGTGTAAAGCCTGTTGTGGTCTTCCAAATTTTTCTATAAGCCCAAACTTCCTTAGGTAACCTAGCCACCCAATCCTTCCTATAAATTTGTATTGTCTTTGTGAGGATGTTAGTTCAATTTCTCTATTGGTGACTTCTCCTTTCCCATTTTCTTGGGGGTGATAAGATGTGGAATTTTTGTGTTCGATCTCATATTCCTAAACTAATCTTGTGATCAACTCTAATGTAAATTGAGGTCCTTGGTCTATGACAATTTCTCTTGGAACATCATATCTTGTGAATATGTCTTCATAGAGAAACTTTACCATATTCCTATCTCTTGCAAACTGTAAAGCCTTAAACTCTACCCATTTTGTAAGGTAATCAAAGTAGTCCAGTATGTACTCTTTGTTGTTTAACATTGGTGAAATGGGGCCAATAAAGTATAAGATCCTCATTTGTCAAATAGTGTTATTGCAAACTATGGCTGCAAAGGTATTTCATCTATTTTTGTTGGCATTCCCATTCTTTGACATGATCTATCACATCACCTAGTATATTTCACTACATCTTTATAAAGAGTTTCCAATAATAGCTAGTATTCAAAATTTTAATTGTTTTCCTATTTGCTGCAAAGTTTTCCCCACAGGGTTCATCATGGCATGCTCTGAGGATATCATATACTTTATCTCCTTGGATGCAACTTATCATTATGTTGTTTGGGCCTATGTAGAATAAGTATCTAGCTATCCATGAGTAGGGAAAATTTTTTAGAACTAATTGCCTCTTTTCACTTAGTGAGAAATGGTGTGGTGTATTTCCTACTACAAGATAGTTAGAAATATTTGCATACCAAGCTATATGCAAAGGTAGAGAAAATAAATGTTCATATAGGAAGGAGTCATCAACAACTTCTTTTGATTTGGTTGGTAGTCTAGATAGAAAATCTACCACTTTATTGGATTTACCTAGCTTATCTAGAATGGTAATGTTAAATTCTTATAGTAACATTAACCACCTGACAAGCTTGCCACCAACCACTGGTTTTTTCATGAGATACCTTTGTCTTTATTCAACTTTGACTTGCACTTATTTAGAATCTTTACCCAAAAACCAGGTGCTCTTACTAATTCAGGAATTTCATCCTGATATTCATCTTGAATTAGAATAGCTTTTATTCATTCCTCCATTGATTTATCCTTTATTTTATGCACAATTGGGTTGTAATCCTCCCAAACTAATAATTCATCATCAATGATCAACTCAATTTGTTGAGCTGCACTATCCTCATCATGGTTAACATAGTGATAGAATTTTATTAATTTCTTCAGTACCTCAGTCGCTAAAGACAAAAAATATGATCTCCATTATTATGTTATTGAAATCCATCTATCCGAGTCAAAATTCTTGACCTCGCCTTTTAGGGAAGCTTGCAACACAGACTTAGGAGATCCAATATCAATTGGTCTAATCAAATTATTTATACAAATTGTTAGCTAGGACACTTGAGATTTTAGATCTTCCTTTGTATTCTCATCTTTCTACATTCTCTTCAAAATTGTAGAAACAAACATTTGGAGAGACTGCTTCTCTCCTTCCCTGGTTTGGACTCCTAGATTAACTTACCTAATTTGGTAGTCTTTCAGACTTATTTCTAACTCTAGTTTATCAACCAATGGAATAACTATTTCTACTATTCTATTTCCTTGTTCGTCCATTATAATGGTTGATATTATTCTAGCTCTCTTTCTTCTTCAGATAAAAAACTAGAAATCTTTTGAAAAAAATTCTTAGACTTTGATCTAAGCTACTTTCCATATATATCCTCTGTCATTTCTAAATAGTATGATTGAGCTAGATGGGCATAGTGGTGTATGTTTCTCTACGAGGAGAAGAGATAATTTTAGTATTATGGTAGCCTTCTGCACAATCATTTTGTTTTTCCTCCCGTTGCTTTGTTTCTGGTTTGACCTTTTCTTCTTCTTGGACCTTTTCTTCATGGGTTTCTTCTTCTCTAGTCTAGTCTACTTCTTGTTTTATATGTTCTTCTACTATACTTTTTTCAACATGAACCTATTCTTCAATAGGAGGTTCTCTTTGTGCTTATTTATTAATAGGAATCTCTCTTTCTATCTCTCCTCGTACAACTTCCTCTTCTATGGAATTAGTAAGAATTTATTCCTCTCTGGTTTGCTAGCGCTTCTTCAGTAAGTGAAGGAGGAGAAGGTTATGGAGAGGGAGGTGGAGATTGAGGTTTTTCACGTGGTTATGGTGGTGGATGATGTGGTGATAAAGAAGGAAAAGTTAGGGGGATTCATGTTGAGGAGAGGAGTATGTTTGTTGAGATTCCCTTTGGGGAGCTCTTTCCTTGATAGCTTGTCTGGTTCTCTTTTTCCTTACTAGAGTTTCTCCTCCCTCATCTTCTTCCTCACTTGTACCAACTATTATTTGTTCTTTTTTCCTTTACCTTCTTCCCCAATACCTTGGGAGGTGACTTCTTTGCAATTTCTTTGGTAGGGAAACAACAACATATGATCCTTCTATTTAGCCTTTTTAGTTGTTTTAGTAGGCTCTAGCATCTTCATCATTGGGAAAGGATGTTGAATCCATTTGAGAGAATGAGCTACTTCATCTTGTTCCCTAATCTTAATATCATCATTTTTATTTACAAAATAATCTTCATTGAAGATTGGTTGATTATATATGTGCTTCTTGCGGTAGATAGGATGAAGGACCTTCCCATCTTCTTTTACCTCTTTGGAAGCACATGCTTTTGTGTAGGATTTTATTAATGAAATTTTCAACTGACAGTAATATTTCATCCACACTTAAAACTCTTCCTCACAATTATCCTAGTGTTCTTCAATCTTAGGCTCATGAATAAAGAAGGAGCCTAAACCTTCCCAATCTTGCCAATTGGGTCAAATCGGTGCTAAGAATCATTATACAACATAAAGTTATACTTTTCCAGCTGTACATTATCACCCATTGCATTTGAAATGTTTACTCAAGGAAAGACTCCTTTTTTTATGGTAAGATTGGGTATCGGGACATAATAACCACCAAAATAACCCTGGACAGAATAACCTGACCAAAATAACCCAGGGATAAAATAACCCAAGGTCATAATAACCCATGGACAAAATAACCGTGGTCAAAATAACCCATGGACAAAATAACCCATGGTCATTTTAGATCAAGCTGGTAATGATGAGAATCATTTTTTAATATTCACACATCAACAAATCTTATCTTACCAGTTGAATATACAATTACCAATAGAGGGGAAAAGTTTTTTTTCATGACAATAATGATGAGAATCATTTTTTAATATTCACCACCACACAGAACTTGCAATTACTGAAAGAATCTGAAAATTGGTTTAGTGATGGTACATTTAAAACTGTGCCAAGTATTTTTCAACAGTTGTACAAGATTCTTGGCTTGAAAATTGATGCAATATTTCCATTCATTTATATTCTTATGAGCAACAAAAAAAGAACCACTTATACACAAGTACTTGCAGAATTAAAAAAACTTCAACCTGATCTAAACCCAAAATCTATACTTACTGATTTGGAATTAGGTTTCATGGGAGCTATTTCTGAATTTTTTTCCAAATGCCACTATTTGGGGATGTTTTTTCCATTTCTCTCAATGCTTGTGGAGGAAAGTTCAAGAAGAAGGTCTACAAATACATTATAGTGCTGATGAAGTATTTGCATATGAGATCAAGAAACTTGCTACATTAGCTTTCATGCCTCAGATGGATGTAATTGATGCATTTGAAACACTTCAACAATCTCCTTATTATACAAAACATGAGGAGACCTTGCAACCTATAATTGATTATTTTGAAGACACATGGATTGGTAGAATAACCAGAAGAGGCAACAAATGATCACCCAAGTTTCCAATCACAATGTGGAATTTCTATTCAGCTACTCAAGATGATCTTCCCATAACCAATAATACTATTGAGGGATGGCATAGAGGATTTAGTGAATTGCTTCAAGCATCGCATAACTCAATCTGAAAATTCATCAAAGTAGTGAAAAAAGAACAGAGTCTCCAAGAGAATAGAATAGAGAAATATATGGTTGGATACACTGGGCAACCAAGTAGGAAAAAATACTGTGAACTCAAAGAAAGACTAAAAATATTTGTTGATGGTTATGACAACCATAACATTTTATATTATATAAGAGGCATCGCTCATAATTTGACACTTTAATTAAAAATTTGAATAATAAAGTTTTTTAGCAACATACATGTAATTTATAAATTTTGTTTTCCTTTCTCTATATTCTTATGGGGATATTTTGTCCATGGGTTATTTTGACCATGGGTTATTTTGGCTTGGGTTATTATGACCCTGGGTTATTTTGTTCCTGGGTTATGTTAGGGGGTTATTATGTCAGTAACCATAAAGTTGTACCTGGTTTGTGTGTTCCTACAATTAGCTGGTGAATTTTTGTCACCTATCTACAAACTTCCAATAGGATCATTTTCTTTGAGGGGTATCTAGGGATCTTAGATGGAATCTTTTGGAAGAATGCCACTTAGATATATGTAAAAGTTTTGAAATTATTTCAATGCTTCCATAGCTTCATTGGAGATCCTTCTAGAGAAATCTCCCTCCAATTCTCTTATTACAACATAAATAATTTTTTCATTGACATTATAGAAGTGTGTATAACTATCCTCCAATTTCTATTGAGGATAGTACTCATCGATAGTAAATTCTCTGATTTGGAAGTAACCCACTTTTTCTAGTCCCGAGAAGAAGGATTGAGATACCAATAGGTAGACCAAGTATGAGGTCATGTAGAATTTTGATGTCACTTGAAAATTCTTCAACTACTCATGAATGTTGTTAGTTATAAGAGTGACCCAGTCAATTTTGTATTTTCTAGAGTCATTGATGGTCACATTGAATTGGACCATTGATGGATAGAAATCCCTAGCATTGGGATATCCAATTACCTTACTCAATAGGACAATCAAGTCCTTTCACTATCTTCTTAGAACTCACTTCTATGTTGCACCCTATCCATCTTGAGGGCTACTTCCTTAGGGTAACCAAGATTTGATTGTTAATATAAGTAAGGTTATTTGCTTCGTTTTCATCAAAGTACATGATTTCCTTCATATCAATTACCTCATATTGAGGGTAGACAAGAATCTTGAAAATATTCTCAATCATATTTGGGCTCACATCAAGCACCACTTCTCTTGATAATTGCATCACCTTTTTTTTTCTATGATTGTAGTAATGGGCACATATTAGGACCAGCTATCAAAATTGAATAGTTACCAAAAATGCAACATCTTGCACCAATCTAGAATTATCTAGTGTTGTAGAAACACATGGTCTTATTTCTTCATCATTTATCCTCCCTTTAAACTCCTCCATGTCGACATGACTAAGGTTAGTGTCTCTAATTTTAGTGTATAGGGAGAATATTTTAGAAGATGGATGGTATCCATTGTATTGGTAATTCATCTTTGTAGGATCCTTTTGTGGCATATCTCCTACATATGAAAACACTATCTATTACTCATTTATTCTCCTTAAAAGAAATTAGACCTTCAAAACCAAGCTACACTAGTTAATCAAGATATATTCCATTTTGAAAAATCATATAACTTGTTTAAAAGAAGGAAAGAAACTAAAAACTCTTTTGGGGGTCGGGCCTAAGGTAGGTCCCCTTTACCTCATACTAAAGAGCTAAAGAACAATTGCACTAAGAGTATAATTTTCATGTTCTGATCCATTGGGAATTGGGGATCAAGTCTGCTACATGTCTCTTATCAAATGGTTCAAATATCATGAGACAAGTTTGATTCTTGTCTTCGATCCTTGTGAGGTAGAACATTAGAGGTACTTCATATCTTATGTTTTCAATAACATCGCTATTAAAAAAAAATTCCAACTAGCGAAGTCCAAAATTTTCATTGCAACATATTCGAGAGTCGAGCATCGAGTCAACTCTTTATCCTTTATTTGTAACATTCTAACAGGTTTTAAGAGGTAGGTCCAATCTTTGAAGTTTGAAAGATTTTAAACTTATCGAGTGTCGGGAATTAGGTATACTATTTAAAAATTTTCCATTGTGAGTTTGGCACTTGATAAGGAAAATCCTCAATCCCCAAGCCTTGAAAATTATTATTGTTTAACTTTGTTCAAATTTTCAAAATATTCCCCAAAGGCATGCTCTTTGAAATTTTCCATTTTACTAAGGAAAAGGTGATTTTTCACTATGGCTTTGGGTGTTAGGGATTAGGCTATAAAACACCTTCTACCTTAATAAGAAAGTATGCAAATGATGTGCCTATTTAGAAATTCCCCATCAGTTCTCAGAAACAAGGAACTTTCATGAAGTCTTTGCATTGGAACTCGGTGATTGATGATCGAAGGTGCTACTTTCCTTCTACCTCCATAAGAAAGGATGTAAATGGTATGCTTGATTGGTGATACTTGAAAGAGGTTTCTAATGTTTTTTTCTAAGTTGTAGCTTTATATATCAGAGGTTATATTTTTGGTCTCTCGCTTATTCATTTATTGATTCAACACTTAATCGAAACCTTGAGTCCAAATGTTTGTTTATCGAGACTTTTGATTACTTGGAAATGATTGGAGTTTGGGAGTTGGGTGTTCATCATATCATTAGTCATATTATTGGCTTAATGAGTAAGCTAACCATATAGCTACCAAAACATGATGGATTGGATCAAAAAATGCCAAGGCAAAGAAAACATTGAGAAGGTCGTGGCCTAACATGTGATTTGTTGACACATAAATATCCTTGGTCAATGTTTTGGGGAAACAATTGATCTAGCAATGAGTGAAAAATGAAGAACACGTGAAGAAAAAAATAACAAACCAAGGAAAAAATAGAGAACACAAGAAAACAAAAGTCCAAACCAATTTAAAAAAATAAATGACACCACACAAGCAAACCGTGTTGCAAGTATCTTGCTAGTAATGTAATTGATGTCAACAATTGGTCATTGATGTCAATAGTATGGAGATTGTTGGTGTTTTATAATAAGGTTTTGTGGTGATATAATTAGTGTTGTCATTGATGTTGTGATGGATAAGTGTTGACATTGTAGTAAGTTCACTTGGTTTCCAAGTGCTTTTGAGAAAATTTGAATAAAAGAGTGTGTAGTGTGATAGAGGTGTGTTTAGTGTTTTTCTTTGCATTTCTTCATGGTTGAAGATATGCTTGTGTAGTTTGGAAATGATAATTAAAGGTGTTTAGAGGCTCTATATCTAGAGTTTTAGGTTTCGGGTCAAGTAGCAGTGGAAGTTGTGTTTGACAGTATGCCTGTCTGTGTAGAAGGTTGATTGGGAGAAATGAAATTGCTTTGCATTTCTTTGCAGTGAGGTTGCCTATCTTGAAGATTTGGGAATGTGCTTACATTATCTGTATCTACTTTCTCTTGGAGTTTTTGGTGTTGAGTTTCTTCGTAAGTTTAGTTCTTGTGTTCAAGTTTACTATTAGTGTGTTTGGTTACACATAATAAAAGTAATCTTGTTTTAGGTGGTTGAGGTAGTATTAAAGAATATTTTGATGATGCTAGAATGTTTTGGGGTATTTTTTGGATGCTATGAAGTGTTTCTTTGTGGTCTACATGTTTTTCAGGACTTGAAGAAGTGTGTATGTGGTCGCTTATCATGCTAGTTCAGGTTTGGATGACTTGGTGGGCTAGCGCTATTTATAGAAGTACCTCGTGGATTATGAATGTGTTGAGTAGTGTGGTGATGTGGATTTGGGTCCTAGTTAACCCTTGACATGGTCTAACTTCACTTTATTCCACCATGAAAGTGTCTAGTGCCAACCTATTTTGGTGTTGCACATTTTAGGTGTATACATTTCATTAAGGCCAACCTAATTAAGATTTTTTAGGTCATGGATGGTATAAATGCAAGGTGATTTGTTAGAGATTTGTGGTTCTATGTGGAAGTGAAAAAGATGTGAATTTGATCAAGTGTAGTGATTTGAGTATGAGATTAATTCCTATGACTCTAGATGCAATGAGCAAAAGGTTTCTACATTTTCAGTGTGATTGAAGTTACTAGAGGCAGGGAGCCAAAGGTTGCAAATGGCATAGAGTTTTAGTGGTGGATTTCTCCTATTGCCTTCAGATACTGAATCTCTTTGTAACAGTCTTATTCTATTCTTCTCTCTTCTTGGCAATGATCCTTTCTTCTTTTCTAGGCAGTGAGCCTAATTGTATTCAATGTTTCTATTCATATATATATGAGCTAATCCTCACCATGAATTTTCCCTTCTTGGGGTTTCCATGTAAATCTAGTGTTCTCATGTGTTTGGA
>VDFB02206260.1:0-16055 GCA_007258455.2 Sequoia sempervirens
GAAAAGTGGACATTGAATTTAAAAAGAGCATTTTTCAATGCTTATTGTAATAGCCTAGGGCTTTCATTCCTGTTGTTGTTTTATGTTTTAGGACAACTCACTTCTTTTTGGATTTTAGAAAGAACATACAAAAGCTCTCTTTTTCACAAAGGGTTAAAAAGAACATTAGAAACTCACTAGATTTGATTTTAGGTCTTAAGAATTGAACAAATAACTTCAAACACTCAAATTTGGTGCTATAAAAAGAACCCATTTACTTCTTTTGAGGTCTAAAATGAACATGTGCTTATCTTGTTTTGTAATCCTTTTTACAAACTAATACCATTGGAATGTGTATGCACTTCTCTCGTGCTTCACGACGATCTTAAGAATCAAAAGCATTTTAGTGATATTAAGTTGTCAAAAAGATTGTCTCCACATTTCAAATTTGGGCTCTTAAAATTGAACAAATTCTTGCTAGTGTGAGAAAGGACATTGCATGTGTTCTCTCGTTGTTCACGCAAACAAAAATTGTTTACCTTTAGAGGGCCTGCCTTGGTGGGAAAAAGTACTCACCCCAAAGGAACGACCTAGGCGATAACGAGCATAAGCCAAGCTCTTTGAAACCGCTATATAAATTTGTGGTCGCTTTGAAAATTGTAAACAATGGGAAGCGGTGCATGATAACTCTCCCCCAATATCTTTATGATGTGTAAAACCCTTGTTCTAAGGGTTGGGAGATCTCTCACAAGGAGTTTATCATTGCACCCCCTAAACTGGATGCCCTTACTATGAACCTTTGTTTAGAATCCAAAATCCCAATATTTGTTGGTGTGAGGAGGTTGGACCTTCAGAGCTATCCCACATATTTGTGGTTCTTTGTAGAGATGAAAAATTCATCATGGGAGATTCAAGAGAACTAAAGCTTGGCTGACCTATAGAAGTGAGTGCCATGGAGGGGAGCTAGTGTGGTCAAGCTTCTAGTCATCCACTTTGAATAAGCGCAGCTGGATTTATCCAAGTGGGAATTCAACAAATATTTTCTTTTCCATCCTAGGATTGTGCAATATTTGAGTTAGTTAAACACATTGCTTGGATCCAAAATCTTGAAAACAAATTATCAACAAGGTCATCAAATTTCAAACCTTTAGAAGGAGCAAATACCTTTGAAAAATTCAAGTGCTACTACTTGTACCTAGGGATTTCATCCTTAGAGGCTTCTAAGTATTTGGATTTATATTTCAATTTGATCTCTAAAGTCAACATTAGAGAACTATTGCCATGATTTTCTTGATTTCCACATAATGGGCTTTGTGGGATGAAAGGAAATTGAGACATAGACATTTATTTGAAAAGCTAAGAAAGAAAGTGTTTGTGGTAAAAAGAACTCATTAAGCAAAGATAAAAGACAAATTGAACCCCACACATGTGTTTTCTCAAATGATTTCCCGCAAGATCAAAATCCCAAAACCAAAGTCCATCAATTGTCACAAACATCTTAGTCCAAGCAATCTCAAGAAACATTAGTCTATGCTTTATCAAGTTAGAGAAAGATTGATCTATAACTTTTACAAACATGCATCAAAGGACAATCCCAATTTGTATTTGTTCTATTATTGTAAAAATTCAAGTCTCTTTCAACATTTTGAGTATCTCATTTTGTAGGGTTAACAAGTTCTTGGAAGTATAGCATGTTCTTCAATACCAAGGTCTTGTAAACAAGAGTCTCTCTAAGTTCACTTAGGATCAAAATCAACACTTTCATCCATTTCAAAACATGAATCAAAACCCATCTCACAAACAACTCTCAGAACCTTGGAAAAAATCCTCCATACTAGACTTTTGGAAAATCCTTTAAATCAAATCAAAATCATCTTGTTTGACTAAGTGTGTGTGGATGCATCCTTCTTCATACACTTAGTTAAAATATCATCTTGTGGACAAGTTTATTCCAAGACAACATCTAACCTCTTGGAGTTTATGAGTTCATTATCAAATCCAAATCAAATCCAAAATCCAAAATCCAAAAGTCCTAAAGTCTAGTATCTCCTTCAAGGTTTCTTAAGAGTTCAATCATTCATATTATCCATCTTTCATTTATCTCATCACCACCCTTTGATCCTTAACATCTTAGAATTTATTTTTTGTACCTAAAGTTTAGACCAATCTAAGGAGTTAGAGGTTCACCTCCCATATTCCTAAAAATTGATCCTTATTTTATAGTCCAAACTAGATCTAAACACAAGAAGAACATGGAAACAAACAAAGAAACATCCACTTCAAGTGACTTGAGTCAAACTGCACTATAAATCAACCCCATCGGATCTAGCAATCCCCTACTCAACCTTCCTCAACTACCACAAGCTCTTCAAGAGGCAGGTTGCCAAGTGGAGGATATTACCAACAATGTCCTAGGAATGACTCAAGATGAAATCATAGAAATGGTCCAAAATCCTGAAAATCACAAAATTGTCAACACAATGTTGAGACTTAATCCTTTACAATACATGTTGGAATTGGCTAAAGAAGGGGTTAAACTTCCTTTTGACTATGATGTAAACAGTATTGTGGAGAAACCTCTTGAGATTATGCCACCAGTCTCATTTACACCTTCCTTCCAAAGAATCATTTAACCCATCCCACAAACAACCTCATCTCATGCTCCAAGTCAACCCATTGTTACCAAGGGGAGTTCATTGCTTCATGCTCTTCAAACACATCCCCTTGTAAACAACCAAGACTTGGATGCAAACACCATCTTGGGTCAACCGAATACCATCCCTCAAGATCCGAAACACCCATACTTTCCACTCGTCTTTCATGACACTAACAATCCATCCACTTTCTTTGCAACACTGGCATATCCCCTTAACACACAAGTCTCTCTCCCCATGACCTCACAAGGAGAAGGGGGACTATTTGGACAAGGGGGAATCTTTGATCCCTCTTCATCACTTTCTCAAGGAAACACACCACCCATCTTCCCACCATTTCCCCCTCTACCATTGACATCCACACCAATTCTTAGTTTAGGGAAACCCCCTTTACCAATCCTCAATCAACCAAATCAAAGCAATCATCCAGTCATAAATCAAATCAACATACCAAATCCTCTGATCATGCCACCGATATCGCAACACCAAGTGGCGCCAATCCAAACAACATAATCAATCACTGCACCATCTATAAATGTGGTCTCCCAAGGACCTAGCATAACAATTGCACCATCTATCACACAACCCCCTATCATCAATCCAACTACACCTTAACAACCACCTCAACAAACTCTCATCACGACATCTTACACCATCCAAATCCTCCACCTCCACCACTGAAACCAAACATGGAAAGCCAATATAGTATCACACTGCAAGCTACCCAACAAGCCTATCAAATGGCACTTCAACAATTTCAAAATCAACAAGCTTCACAAGATGCACAACTAGTTGCCCAACAAGTGTAGACACAACAAGCCACACAACAAGCACAACAGGCTGCCCAAACCCAAGCCTTTCTTATCACAGAATAAAGTAAGTCACACAAGTTGTCCACAAGACAGTCGCGACAAGCTACACAAGGTTCCACAAGACAGTCACAAGCTGCAAAGTCGGCCAATCAAGCCCAAGCCTGTGCAAACTCCACATCAAGTGTAGAAAGCCTGCCACGCACAATACCTGAAAACAAAACAAGCGGCTCAACAACAAGACTATCGACAAGCTTTGCAACAATACCAAGCACAACAAGAAGTAGGTCAACTAGTAGCCCAACAACAAGCGTTGTTGGCATAACAACAATTTCAGGCATACCAACAAGCATTGGTCACAGAAAAAAGCATGCAACCACCTCCCATGAACACACAAAGCAACCCACTTGTCACTCAAATGATTAAACCACCCCAAAACACATTCATCCCACCACCCCGTTCCGCAAAATGATGTATTTGCACAAATCAAATTGCTCTCACAACAAGTGCTAGACCTCCAATTAGGGAAGACAACGAAAACACCAAGAAATTTGTGCCCTTATCCATTTGTCAAAAGCATTGTGATGGTTCCATTCCCAAAAGGTTTTGAGATACCTAAATTTGACAAATATCATGGGGTAGGTAACCCTAAAGATCACATCAAGAAATTTCATCTTCACTATATGGAAGTTCCATACAACGACACTTATCTAATGCGACTATTCCCTCGGAGTTTGGTTGGACCAGCAATGGAATGGTTCTCTCGCCTTCCTCCCAGAATCAAAAAGTTCCAAGAAATTGTGGATGCATTCATACAAAACTACACATTCAACATAGGCATGGACATGAGTCTAGAAGAATTGCTCACTCTCAAACAAGCTAAGGGGCAAACATTCACATCCTTCTTACAAAGATGGCGATCCAAGGCCAACAGGAGCAAGTGGACCATGCCAGAAGAACAACAAATTTGCACTATCATCGCTAATCTTGAAGGAACCTTGTCCTTCCATCTAAAAATGCAATGCATCACCACATACAACCAGTTGATCCCCGAGGCGCTCAACATTAAAAGAGCCCTTATTGCACAAAGGGGAACACCTACTTATCAAGACAACCGCCCATCAACTAGTTACAACGAAAAACCTCACACTTTGACAAAGAAAAAGAATGTCACTCATGATGGTGTCATTGACACCAAAGTTATTATCAGTGCCCCAAGGCAAAACACACAACCATATCAGAAACCACAAGCCAATAACCAAAGCAACACACAAACCAATGTAGTATCACAACAACCCAACAATCAAGTGGTCAATAATCTAAATAATCAAGGGGGACCACCCCCACAAAACAAGTATCCCCCCAAACTAAAATACACGCCAATCTCTTTGAAATCGATCGAATTTGTCGTATGAAAACCGGTACAAGAGAATCTCGTTAAAATCCATGTTTATGAGAATTATCAAGAGCCCAAGTGAAACCACCATGGTATAATGAAAATCATCTTTGTGATTTTCATAAAATCAAGGGCCACACGACGGGTAGTTGCATGAGATTGAAAATTTTGATCCAAGACCTTATCGATGACAAAACCATAAATGTTGAACAACCGGCCAAAAATCAGGACCTTAAGATATACATGAATCCAATGCCAGATCACAACAAAGTGAACAACCATGGAAAAGAAAAGTATAACAACGCAAGTCCGGCGTTTACTTCATCATGCGTTGTTGCATCTTTAGGATGAATACACAATCATGGCTATGCAACGCCAAAGGGGCTAGAGTTGACTATGGAGCTTCACCACACGCGGTGGAAGAGTTACCATCCCCTGCAATTCATCATCATTAAATCCACCCAAGGCACCACTTAATCTGAAATTTTGTTCCCTGGTTATAATGTCTTGAACCAACTAAAAAGAACCCCTTCCTAGATCTCCATCATGGAGTTACTAAAAATCTCACTTGCACACAAGAAAATCCTAGAAGAAGCATTAGCCACATCCTCTATCCTAATAGATCTTGATGTAGACTAGTTCCAAGCTATGGTTGGACACATCACCACACCACATCTCCTAACATTTTCTAATCAAGACTTCCCAACTCAACCATATCATATAATCAGGTAATTCCATCTCAAGGTCTTGTATCCATATGAATAAAAATCAAAAGAGTCTTGGCGGGAGGCAAGTGCTTCTAAATATTGTACCCTTGCTAATAAAGAATTGGGATTCTTTGAAGATGTCATTGAAAAAGGTAAAGGTATTACAATCAGGGCATATGATGATCAGGAAAGAGTGTCTCAAGGCACTATTCAACTCCCTATTCAAGTAGGGCTAGCTATCATGGAAACTACATGCCAAGTCCTTGATATTGAACTACCTTACAATATCCTCCTAGGCCACCCATGGATCCATGGAATGCAAGCTGTCGCATCTACCTTCCATCAATGTGTCAAGTTTCCCTATCAAAATCAAGAGGTCACAATCCATGGTGATCCCGAGCCATTTTATTATTGCAAGAATATGGAAGCCAAGTACTACAAGATCCCTCAAGTCCCAAAGAATGATGAAGGCCCTACGACCCCATATGTAGACCCATCTACCTTAGCCTCCACTTCTGAGACAAAGACATCCACCATTCCTGACATCTTTGATATCAAAGTCATTATCCAAGACATTGGGTGTGGAGATTACAAAATGAAGAAAAGTGCTTTTGTAATAGGAGAGTTACCTCAATCTCCTAGATCTCATGGGAAACCACATCTAAATAACACCTCATCTCAAACCTTCAAAGCAAACCCCTCTAGATTCAGATGCTGGGGAGACCTAAGATGGGAAGTGGTAGACGAAAAGGACATATCAAGTCTACTATACCAAGATGAAAGGCTTGTGCCTGATCTTCGCATGGATGATAACAACAAAGGACTATAGATGATGCAAGGATGGGGCTATAACAAAAATGAAAGGCTTGGAAAAAATGATAATGACCTACTATAACCTATCATTTTGGAGAAGTGAATAAAGAATCTTGGCTTTGGATGTACCCCTCCAAAAATAACCATACTTGGCGAAGGTTCCCCGATTAGAAAAGTCAAAGCTCCTCCTCAGTTATCGGTATCCACAAGTTTACCTTTAGATAACTTTACCTTTGACATAACCGATGTGTGTGATGAGGACCCCATAATTGATCTACCCATGCTATTTGAGGATTCCTCCCTTCTCATGATTAGTACCCTATCTTTTGAGTTGAACAACCAAACCCATGAGCTAGACTTAGTCTATCCCCAACTCATCGACTATGACCAACGAGGACCACCAATTTTAGACATGTTAAAAAATGATGAGGCTCTCTCAGAATTCATGGGATTATGAGATACTCTACCATGTGGAGATCACAAAGCTGGATTCTATCACCTTCTATGCAGAATCACTCTTGACAGAAGAGCAGGAACTCCTAGCTGCTTTCCTAAGGGAAAGAAAGGTAAAATTTGCATGGACCTACGCTGACATGCCTGGCCTTGATCCAGAAGTTGTGGTTCACCATCTAGCTATCTATCCAGAGGCGAAACCAGTAAGAAATAAGCTGAGGAAAATGCATCCACAAAAAACATTACTAGTCAAACTTGAATTACAAAAGCTCCTTGATGTTGGCTTCATATGGCCAATTGATTATCCAGAATGGGTTTCAAACCTGGTAACAGTCACTAAGCCTACTGGGGGCATTAAGATTTGCACTAAATTTTGAGACCTAAACAAAGCATGTCCTAAAGATGGCTTCCCTCTTCCCAATATTGACATGATTGTGGATGAAACAACAGGGCATGAAATGCTATCACTAATGGATGGATTCTCAAGGTACAATCAGATCATGATAGCTAAGGATGACCAACACAAGACAACTTTCACTTGTCCATGGGGGACATACTGTTGGAACATGATGCCATTTGGGTTGAAAAATGCAGGAGTTATCTATCAAAGAGCTATGGCACTAATCTTCCATGACATGATTCACAAAACTATGGAAGACTATGTGGATGATATATTCGCCAAATCAAAGAAGTATTGGGATCACATAGCAACATTAAGCTCTATCTTTGATAGGCTGGAAGAATACAAGGTCAAACTCAATCCAAAGAGTGTGTCTTCGGTGTACAATCAAGCAAGCTCCTAGGGTACATTGTATCTAAGAGGGGAATCAAGGTAGACCACGCCAAAGTCAAAGCAATTCTCAAGATAGAGGCACCAAGGACATTGAAGCAGTTAAGGGGTTTGCAGGGGAGACTCCAATCCATTCGTCAGTTTATATCACAGTTAGCAGATAAGGCTATCCCATACTCTCATCTACTCCACAAGGGGGTAGTATACAAATAAGATGAGAAATGTGATCAGGCGTTTAATAAAATCAAGGAGTACTTGCTCACACCACCAGTTCTCATGCCACCAATTCTAGGAAAGCCCTTGATCTTGTATATATCAGCAACAACAACAACCCTTGGCGCTCTCTTAGCACAACATGATGAAAATGGGAAAGAGAGAGCTATTTACTACATCAGTAGAACCATGGTGGGACATGAGTTGAATTATACATCCATTGAGAAGGCTTGCTTAGCAGTCATGTTTGCCGCACATAAATTTAGACACTATATGTTGGCACATCAGATAAAACTCATTGCCAAGATGGACCCTCTCAAGTATCTACTTTCTAAAGCAATGCTCACTGGGTGAACAACTAAATGGGTTATGATCCTGACAGAACACGACATTGAGTATGTAGAATGAAAGGCCATTGAAGGGCAAGTAATTGTAGACTAGCTGGAAGAGGCATCGATATACTCAGAGAACCCATTGGTATTATAATTTCTTGATGAGTCGATCTTTAACCTAAGTGAGACAAATCCCTAGAAAGTATATTTTGATGGATCTTACACACATCATGGGTTAGGAGCTGGAGTCTTCTTCATTACACCATAAGGAGATTGCATACCAAAGTCATATAAGCTGTCTTTTCCTTGCACAAACAATATTGTAGAATATGAGGCTCTTGTCATATGACTTAGAATAGTAATACAGTGGCAAATCATGGCACTCAAAGTCTATGAAGACTCGCAACTTATCATCAACCAGGTCAATGATGAATACCAAATGAAGGATGATAAATTGACCCCATACAAGAAACTGGTGGAAAGCCTCAAATAATTCTTCATTGACATCATGTTTGAACAAATACCAAGGGAAAACAACAGAGCAATAGATGTTATGGCAACAATCAGATCACTACTGGATATCCCACACAACGCCCCTAAGCAAGTATTCCTTGTAGAGCAGCTTCTTGTACCAGCATTCAAGGTACCAGAGTTTGAATTTGTGTGTGAAATTGTTGGTCCCGGTGATCCCTGGTATCATGATGTATACACCTACTTGAGAATAGGATTCCTCTTGACCGATATCACCCCAAACCTAAAAAGAACATTTGTCAAGAAGTCATCCCGCTTTGTTATCTTAGGTGACACCCTATACCGTAGGAGTATTGAGGAAACCCTGTTATGATGCCTTAATCCTAAGGAAGCTTTGACTGCTTTAACCGAGGTACACAATGGCATTTGTGGGTCACATTCGAGTGGTATGACCTTGGCTAAGAAACTACTGAGGACTAGGTACTATTGGCCTACAATGGAGAAAGAAGCTCACAACTATGTTTGAAGATGTGTGTTGTGTCAACAACATGAGGATCTCATCCATGCACTAGCTCAGGCGCTCCACCCAATCATTACACCTTGGCCCTTTTCATAATGGAGGCTCAATCTCATTGGTAAAATCACCCACACCCCGTCTAGTGGACATAAGTTCATTATCACCGCCACAAAGTACTTCACAAAGTGGGTAGAGGCCATTCCCATGACCTATATCATAGGAAAGCAGATATCCAAGTTCATCCTGAACTACCTAATTTTCTACTACGGTGTCCCTCAAGCCATTATCTTAGATAACGGGAAACCTTTCAAAAATTAGGATGTTCGAGACCTATGCCAAAAGTTCAATATCCAACATCACTTTTCTACTCCATACTACCCCCAAGGAAACGACCAAGATGAGGCTACCAACAAAACCATCTTGAAAATACTAAAGAAAACAGTCAATGAAGCTAGTCATGACTAACAGTTACAATTGAACCTCGCCCTATGGGCCTATCGAACAAGTATCTGTACGCCTATAGGTGCAACTCCTTTCTCCCTAGTCTATGGATCAGAAGCCATCCTTCCTATTGAGATCGAGCTCCCATCCTTAAGAATATCATTACAGAATCTCATCACTGATGAAGAATATCAGGTGTCACAATTGAATGAGCTAGAACTACTAGATGAGTGGCACATGGATGCCTTGAATCACCTACAAGTCTATCAAAACCATCTCAAGAGGAGCTACAACAAGAAGATCAGGAGTCAGACCTTTCAAGTTAGAGAGCTCGTATTGAAGGAGAATCAGAAAATTGTACCAAATCCAAATAGCAAGGGAAAGTTTGAACCTAATTGGTTGGGACCCTTCATTGTCACAACAAGCTACAAGTCAGGAGCATATCAACTATCTACACTCGAAGGTGAACCTTTGCAGGAGCCTATCAATAGCTCTCATATCAAAAAGTTTTTATGCCTAAACTTGAAGGTATAAATCCAAAAAATCTAAAAATATATAAAAATAAAAAAATCCAAAAAAATCAAAAAGAGGATTGAAAACAGTAAAGAAAAAAATCATCCTCTAGTGAAAACCACTTTGGTGGTGCTTTGGGCAAGTACCTTGGTGGAAACCTGACAATCAGGCGCCTTGTGTAAATAAGCACTCTCCATCCATCATGATCTCTTCGGCTTGTTCTGCATCATTCATCCATCACACTTCCATATCTCCATCCATCACTCGTCCACATCTGCATCATAGCTTGATCCTGTGTTCGTATCATGATCCCTCCTAGTACTACTTGACCCATTCCTAAGGTTAGTTTGTCTTGCCTATATCGAAGTAGTTTATAGCATCATGCTGGGGGCATATTCTTCTACCTACATTGGATCGGATTTGTGTATATTCTTGAAGTCTTCCTTAAAATCAAAACCAAAAACATTCAAAAACATATCACAAATCCAAAAAACGCCAAAAAATAAAAAAAAATACTCAAAAGCATCCAAAACATATCAAACTCAAAACAGTCAAAAATTAGAAAAGGTAAAAAAAACTAGAGTTGTCTTGACATCAACTATGGGTCTCGAAGCCTCGAACGAGGGCAACGTTGATCTTTGACCATCCCTTGAGACACTTAGGTCAGTTCTTTAGGAGTCTGTCATAATAAACTAGCATTTCATCATGTATATCTTCATATGTAAATCAGTCAAGTTGTCAATCAAACTATGTGGTCTCTGCATGTATAATGTAGGTATTAACATTTGATAAGCCCCCAAGGCCCCTAGGATAGGTTGGTCTTTAGGTTAGGTTCTTATCAAAACTACAAAACACAAAAATAGAAAATTTGAAAATTAAAACATTTGTGTGATCTTGAAAATACCAAAAACAACCTCAAAACATTTCAAAAACATAAAAAACATCCAAATATTTGAAAAAATCTATCCATCCCATCTCACTTTCACCTGCAATAAACATCTGCTCATAATAAATCATCATCACCCCCAACCTTTGGTACGACAATCCAGAACAAGTCTAGCAGGTTAAAAGTAAAAACTCAAACGTCAGGGGTCTCAAGTCTAGGTGAGTAGGTAAACAAGTTGGTCAACTCTTGGTACTAATAGCCCATCATCCAGTTTATCCCAAATCATCTGATAACATCATGTCCTAGGATGCATCCTTCCTACAATGGACATCAACATTAGGCATCACCATAGTTTAGTCTTGGCTAGAGGTATGAAGAACATTGACTTGTTTTGTGTACTTGATCTTTTCTTTTGATTTATCTTATTGCACTCATTCCAATGACCTCTCGATGATGTCTAATCAAAATGATTTAGAGAGAAAGGAATGGGGCATTGATCATTATCTTTTTTCTATTGTGCTTGTTGGATATTTTTGTAATATAACCTTGGCAAATACTTGTTTAGTAGGTGTGGATGGAAGGTGTTTTGGACAACTTGTTGACTATTACATTGTTAGGTTTTTCCTTTTCGTGTTTTGGTTAGAGATGTTTGAAATATCTGAAGTACATCCTAGTAAGGTTTCGGTACATAAGATGTGAATAAGAATACTCCTATCTGATTGTCGAGTCAAAGTCCATCACACTAGGTACAATGCCATCCTGGTTCTTTATACCTTGATGCATCGTACCTATGTGTGTTATCAAACATAAGGTAAGTAAGCTCTTTTAAAATCCCAATCTCTGATAAGCAAAACAACATCATTATTGCTAATAAAGTCTCGACAGATCATGGACTTGTTGGATCCTCTTCTTATCATCTCATTTCTTCTTTCTTCTCTCTGTGTTAACATGGTACCATGACAGTCAACCAAACATCACCAATGCAGCCATCATGCATCCACAAACCGTCAACATGCTGAATATCATTCATATCATTCACATGCATTACATTTTCATGATTGCATAATATAGATCTATTAGTCTAAGCATCTCATAAACCATGCATTTGCATAAAACACCCATTGCATAATCATATAGGCATCATCACATCATCCATACATACATACATATTGCATCATCATATTAGACATAGAAAAGATGCTGAAAAGAGAAAAAGAGCATATCATAACATCATCATCCATTTCATCCATCTCACATGCATTGCATCATCATTTTAGTTGTTTAGATAATATAGATTAGCTATTCTAAGCATCTTAAAACTATCTCATTTGCATCATGTTCATCCATATGTTCATCTTAAACTCTTTTTGTCATGAGAGATCACCTCAAATCAACAAACTTTTCAAATCCTATCTTCTGGAAATGCACTAAAGCATTCAAAACCCAATTTTGAATCTTGATCCTGTTAGTCATTCTAAACCAACTTATACTTTGCTCTCAAAAGAAATGCATGGTTCAAAACATCCTTGATTGATATCATGCACTCGACATTAACTAACTTCGATTCTTTCCTCGATCATTTCTTTACTATCCAATTAATTGGATAATCTTTACTTAATTAATTCATCGTAATTTTCTCCCTTTAATTAAATAAATCAACTTTTATTTAATTAAACTTCTAATTCCTCTCTCCTTTTAATTGTAAATAAATCAACTTTATTTAACAAAATCTCACTCTCTCTTGATTAAATAAATCATCCATTTAATTAAATCTAATGTTCTCTCTTTGATTAAATGAAATCAACTTTTATTTAATTAAATCCTAAATATTCTTTATTTAATTTCTTCATTTCACTGAATAAATCATTTTATTTAATTAAATCAGCTAATGTTCCAATATCCTCTCATTTGATTTAAATAAATTCAAGCATTTAAATTAAATGTCACGATCAACTAATTTCATCTAAATTAGTTAATCCTAGATTAATTAACTCCTAACACTAACCCTCCATTCCTCTAGCTTTTGCAAGTTGCACATGTAAATCAATTTATTTGATTTACTAATTACCCTATTTTCATTCAAATATGGTATATTCTTGGAATATTCCACTTATTTGAATTCTCCCTCCCAAAGGAATTTTGTCCTCCAACTTGGCATTAAAGGCTCTTACATGTCCTCTCCTTGAGCCAACTTGGCATTAATTCCTCTTACACCTCTCCTTACACAAGTCACCTCTTCAAATTCAAATTTCACCTACATGCATTTAACATGCACATTGTTAAAAATGTGCTCCACTCTCCTTCATTAGCATGTTGACAAGTGGCACAATGCCATTGGTCCCTTCTTTAATCCCACATTCATCCTATTCTTCATTCTTCAACTCTTCTTCATTATAAATAGAGGCCTTCTCTATTGATTTGAGGACACAACTTCATGTAAATACATTATAGGCATTTGAATCCACAATCATCCAGATTTTTATGCAAGTTCATTATCCAATTTCATCCATATTTTCATCCAAGTTAGCATAGAATTCATCATCCATAGCTAAGTTATTGGAATTTTGCATCAAGAATCACATCTATCATCAAGCTTATCAAGGAATTGGGAAAGGGCTTCTTTCCACATCAAAGAAGCACCAATTCCCCCATGGGATGCTGGTTTGAGCATTTAGAATAGAATTTCATTAGTAGTTCATTTGATTACTTCATTTTGATTTCATGTTCTTGTGTTTGAATGAATTTCATGGGGAATGTTTGGTTTAAACTTGTTTGAGGACTAATATTTGTTTGTCCATGTTTGAACAGGTCTAGGCTGAAGCATTCATAGTTGTCTACACACAAGAATATGGGACCTAGTTAAATGAATATAAATGAATACAATTGAGTAATAAAAGCTTATAAGAAAACAAAACCCTAGAGGTGGAGATTAAGTTAGATCATAATAAGTGCCCTCACCCTTTGCTATGAGACAACATGACCTAAATATAGCTCAATCTAATAATAAAAAAACACTCCTAAGTTTAATTTAAGTGAATAAAGTGAAATGGGCATAATAATGAATTATTACTAGGTGATTTTCTTATTTAATCCAACACCCCCTTAAGATCAACTTAGGGAGAAGCTAAAAATGTAATGATGGATGTATTGTGAATCCCCCCTAATTTAAAGTAGCTCTTGTGCCAATGATGAAAGCCTGAAGGAAAAACATGATTGTTTGTCTACAAACAAAATTTCTCTCCTTAGGAAGAAACAAATCCACTAGTGATTGGAGAAGCCATTCCCAAAAGATGGATGAATAGGGAATCCAATTCCAAATGATGTGTGCCTCTTAAAATTTCTCAAGTGTCCACATGTTGGAATGAGATGATGCCAACTTAGAATCTTGTGAAGATTGATGTAGAACTAGCTCTAAAGATTGTGATGATGGTGGACTAACAACAATGAGGTGGTTGTCAAGAAAGAGGAGATGAATATTCTCAAAATAATCCTCCAAATCTATAATTTGAAACTCCACAAACAAGGATGATATGTCTATAAGATATGCATCCCAATTAGCCATGTGTGGGAGATGATGGATATCTTGATGCATTGAACCACTAGGGGCCAAGGATGTGGCAATGCCTAGTTGATCAAGAACAACAAAATATGGAGATTGGGTCACAATATGAAGAGTGGGAACAAGAAGAAAAGTCTCTTAACCATTTAAACATGCAAGACATGTGATATACTCAAGCTCCTTTAAAGTATCATCATCAAAAGGTATGCAATTTGCACCATCAAGGAGAATAAGACAATAGACATCGAGATCCTCTGAGAATGGAGAGATATGAGGGTTTCCATGAATCTCCCAAAGCCTAGTCCAAAGTACGTGGGGATAATCAATATCTAATACAACACACATAGTTCATGATCAACATTAGAGAAAATCAAACCTACAACATGATCAATGATGTTATCCCATGGTGAACTACTTTCTAGTGTGTATGGTTCAGGTATGGGTCCATATAGATAAGATAAAAGATTAAGACATCTAAGATGTGTAAGGATGCCATTTTGCCAAGATCCATAATTATCTTTTCTAAGATGAACACAAAAGGATGAACAAAAAACACATGATACCTCTTCAAATGATTAAATCAAAGACCAATGACCTCAATGCATGTAAATAGATCAAATGAAGTCATCTCATGCAAATAGATCATTTCTAGGTGCAAAGATGTCTAATTAATTGACTAGAATGTGAAATAAAACAAAATTGAATTAAAAGTACTTGGGGTAGATTATGGAAAATATGCATGGATAGATCTGAATATCTTTGAAATGCCTTTCCAATGCCACAAGAATCATGGAAATTGGAGATATTGATGAAAAGTTATGAGCTCATAAGCAAAAAATAATGATTTGAATCCAACATATGACAAATTGTACTAGCAAAAAAATCTAATGATAAGACCTAAACTGTTAGAAAGTGCTTAGAACCACCTTTTTGACAATATATTATTTTCCCAATTTTGACATCATATGCCCAAAAGAAAAGAAACCAAGTCCCTTATAAAAAATTAAGGCTTAGAAGGGGCCAAGGGCAAGGTACAAGGCTAACATCAACACATAATATGCTTACCACCCTCAAAATATTCCCTTTGTTGTTGGGAAAATAGTCGGTTGTCAGATTTTTTTATGTTGATGGAATATTCTTAAATGGTTGAAATATGTTAATGATGATGCAAACGGGGGCTGCGTCCTTCTAGCCTACAAATAAGACATAAATAAATGTAGCCATTGGCTATTTATTTATATGTGATAATTAATGAGTATGGGTGCATCTCTTGGCGATATAATTCTTATCTTGGGCCGACTTTCCTTGTAAATTATATTTATTATTTGAAATTATATCATCTTGCATCTTGGCCGACCTTGTACATGAAGAGGTGCAACCTCTCTCATTTGTATATATACAAGGTTACCTTCTTCCATTCATTATTCATCTTTCAAGTTCGATTCATTCCATCCATTCAAGTGCGAATTTTATCAAGAGGCAAGTCAAGTGCGAATCTCATCAAGTGCTGAGTGCGAATTAT
>VDFB02206261.1:0-12847 GCA_007258455.2 Sequoia sempervirens
CCTTCCTCTCTCTCTCTCTCTCAGGTATCTCTCTCTCACTCACCCCCTCTATCTCTTGACCCTCTACCCTTAACTGTCTACCCTATAAATCTTTAAAGAAACCAACTTTATTATAACGCAAACGTGTTATGAATAAGTAGAGACATGGCCATTTAGCAAGAAATAACAAACTCACATTATAACACAAGCGCATTTTTTATTGCACTAAAAACGGTAAAAAAAACACAATATACCCATGATGTCGGCCCACATTCTACATATTCTCTTGGTTCTGCATGTGCTCTGACAAAAAGTAGCTTTTTGGTGATTGAGTGAAGTGTGCATGCATGATTTTTAGATTCCACCACCTTTTTCATGATATTTCCATCACCTTTGCATGAAATAGTATAGTTTTCACATTGAAAGGAATATAATATGAATTCAAGTTTGAACTACAGTGATAACCGATATACAATTGAAGTTTGGAGGGGAACAAACTTTTGAAAAAGTCATATTTTTGAGGAGTTTGAGGAAAGAAGAAGCAAAGTCTACATAATTGGGTAGAACTACTCGATTTGAAACTTTGGTTTTTTAGGTATGTGAAGTCTTTCTACATTTTCTTTCATTCTATTATGCCTTGCTTTCATTTTTGTTATTTTTCTTATTCCATTTTGATCAAATTGTTTGTTTGTCATGTTACAACCTTAGGTTGTCAATGGACATTTTAAATTACACAATTCTATACACTTTCTTATTACATTTTAAAACCACATCTCTTTGAGGCATTTCGTTAAATTTAATAATTGACTTTCTTTGTGTATGCTTCCAAATATTTCATTGAGGTATTTGTAAAACAATTATACAAACCAGTTGATTTCCTTGTCTATGCTACCAAATTTTCCATACATGTCTCTAAAAAATTGGAATATACTCCTAATGCAGTAGGGGGAGGCCCGCAACATACAAACACACAACTCCAATTTACAAACAAATTTTCAATTTATAATTTCATCAAGACCTCTTCTTTCAACAAATTCACATTGTTTAGGTTGTAGACTATCAAAGTCACTCAATCAGGTATAATTCCCCACACAACCTTCTCACTTCTCAGTAGACCCCCAAATCCAAAAATAGTCTTTACTTAGGTCTCAAAACAAAATATTTTCTAGCTTTTAGGATCTTGCATGCCCAAATAGGTTTCCAATACAAAAACCATCAATTTTCTCATAAATATCGAGGGTTTTCTATATTTCACAACTCCAAGGCCTTCCAAGCCTCACCAAAGCATGAAAAAAAAAAAAACCTTCACTAGGCCTTTAGCCTCATTAGATCTCAAAAACACCACTTTGGTTCCTCCTTTTCATGCCAAAAACTCACATTCTTAGCCTAAGATAACATCACCAGCCCTATAGACACCTTACCACTATTAAAAGAAACTTGAAACTTGAAAACAACATATTATAGGCCTTTCCTCTGAATCACAGGTCACCACAATAGGAGGAAAGGCTCCATCTTAAAATTAAAGTAAAACTCATACCCTGCTGGTTTGTATAGGATGATCATGAAGAATGGATTTTTTCGTTCACTGAAACAACCAAAAGAGTCTCAAAATAGATTGAAGTCCAAGTTAAGTCCTACCACCATAGTGATTTATGAATTTATAATCATGGGAGGCCTGTATTGGGCCATACACAGGAAAAAGAAACTAAAAACATGGAAAAAATACTTGAAACTCCACATTTTAGGCGTTGAGTAGAGCACCAAATCCTCAAAAGAAATTCATTGAACCCTTTATTTGGGCTTGTATGATTTTTTTATACATTTTCAAATGAGGAGTCACAACTTCCTTCAACGCCCATAACCACCCTTGAACCACCAAACCTTCATTAAGCCTAAAAGTACTAGTATTAGCAATGGTTTGCTTAATAAGCTTCATTATGCAAATTTGTTGTTCTACAGACCTAGGACCATTTAGACACCTTTATTTTACCCATTATAGAGCCTTTCAACATATCCAACATTCACCAATGCTTTTTTTGTACCAAATTACACAAATTATCAAGTTTTCTATGCTTTGAAGGGCCCAAATTAGCCCACTTTTAGAAAGGGACCACCTTCAAAACTTGTCCAAATCTCCTCAAACCTTGGGGAAGCACTTTATATCTATCAAAACTTCAAATTATAGCATTAGATTGTAGAGATTCAATCATTTACCACCCAAACCATAAAACCCTCTCCCTAGGCTTAGAAATCATATGTTTTATTGAAAGTAGCACTTGCCAAACACACCAAAACTTGAAAACTATTGAAACAAGCCTAATATACCCTAGTCATGCTTAATCTAACATAAAATAATCCTGCCCAACTCAGAAACTCAACTTCAGTTAGTAAAAGCTCAATTTTGTTAAGGAAAACTAACATTTGAAAGAGGTGACCGTTGGTCTCCCTCTCCAATAGACTTTTACAACCCTTCACTATTAGTTAATTTGACTTCACTTAGCACATTTTGCATAGGTAAAATTATTCGTCATGCTGAAGAAATGAATTGTTAAAAGGAAAAAACTAAAAGATGATCAACTCCAAGCCTTCAGAGATAAAGAGAAAAAATAGATGAGGGAATATCATGAAAAGCAGAAATTGGGAACGATTGAAAAAAACAAGCTAGTTGAATAGGAACCTCAACTATCAAAAAGAGAAAAGAAACTGGCAGCACAAAGGGCACGAATGAAAAAGATTTGTGCTAGGGGAGATGTAAATACTGTAGTTGGAGACACACCTTCTACCGCAAGTGAATATAAAGGGACACCATTAAGCACAAGTGAATATGGAGGGACACTATCTACCACAAGTGAGTATGGTTGGGCACCATCCACCACATCTAAAGTTGAGAGTACATCATCACTCAGATTTGATGAACAAGGTATTCCATCATCCCCATGTGAACCTCAAGGTATGTATTCTATTCCACCCTCAGTCGAAGGTAGGAAATCTAGCCCACCTCAATTAAATATTGATGAAATTTCTAATGTTGAGATGTATGTACCTAAGAGAACACCACCTATAATTTTTCTTAGAAAGCCAAAGTTTTTGATTAATATTGATGAGGATATTTTTCAGCACATGGAAGGTAAGATTCTAGAATGCACTTGTAGAAGATGTGCTGATAAGATTTGGAAAATGTTCTTTGAAAGGCTAAATGAGACCAAAAGATGTCAACTATTTGTTCAAATGATGTAGGGTTTAAAGTACAGAAACATCATGAAGACTCTTGGGTTGAGAACATCGAATGCATCAAGTGAAAACACTATTGTGAAGAATCTAATGGATGCTTATGAGAGTGTGGGTAAGACCTTACGCTCAAAGGATAGTAATGTCACCTGATGTGTCATTACATCGACTTTGGTAGGCTATCAAACAAGGAGATCTCGTCTCATTAAAAGGACAAGTGAACAAATGGGAATTAGTAGAAAAATTTTATCAAAAGTTGTTCAAAGGAGACAAAGAATTGAGGGCAGCGATTCAAATGAATTATGGGCATTCTCGGAAAGACTGCCACATAAAGATAAAAAATTTGTTGAAGCATTGAGAACACTAATTGAAGATTATTGGAAGAATAATACAAGTCCATCTCTGAATCAAAGGGATGTCATAAGAAAGAGAATTGGTAGTCAAAACCGTGAGCCACATCCAAAGCATTTTTTGGATACAACTCAAACCCAATTTTCTCATAAATTTCAAAATGCTTATCCTCAAATTAGTATTTCTCAAAGATTTTTTAAAACGCTTAAACCTTTTTATGTCAAGATAAATCACACACGTACTACTTGTTGTTGTAGACTACATATTGAATTCGCTAATCATTATGATGTTTATCCTTCTATATGTTTAGATTTGCATACTGTTGTGCAGTTTTTGCACACACGCCCCACTTGGAGTGGGGGACCCCCCTTTTTTTTGTGTCTTTGACCTTTGATTTTATTGGATTTATCATTTTGGGGTCTTGACATGTTGGTTTTGCTGGCTTTGCCCTTGCCTTGGGGTTGCAATTGATTGAAATTGAGTTTTTGGCCAAATCCGGGTTTTCACCTAGATCCGGGATTTTCCGCCTCTGGCGGATTTTTCCAGCCCTGGTTCCTTGTCCGTCTCTTGCCGGATTCTCCAATTCTGGGTTTTTGCCTAACTTCGGGATTTTCGGGTCCAGTCGGATTTTCCCAGATTCTGTCAAAATCCCGATCTTCCTGATTTTCCGTTTTCTCGCATTTCCGCGGAACTGTCTCCGCGATTCTCGATTCTAATTCCACTGGGGCCTGTTTTCCGGACTTGTCAGAACGTCTTTTCGCGCATTAATGGCTAAGGTACCTTGGTTCAGGCAGGTATAAGGGTGAATTTAGGGCGTTTTCTGATTCATTCCAACTGCGATTGCCTCCTTGTTTTCTGCTCTGGCGATTCAGAACTTGCGTTTGAGCTTTGAGGATTGATCTCGGTTTGCTTGCGCGTGAATTGCTTGAGTGTTGCTGCCAGTATCTAGTGGCTTGGACGTGTTGTTACGTGGATTAATTTTCTGATCTCGATTTCTGCCCGTCTTGGTCCATGGTATGTATTCGTCGCCCTTCCGTTTGCTTGCATGGTGATTTGAGGTTTTCTTGTACTGGGCATTGTTGAACTTTGGGGTCGGCTCGTGTTTGACTTTGGGTTTCATATTTATTCAGTCAGGATTGATCTGTTTATTATTGAAGCCCATCTCTCGTGCCCCATAAGTTCTGTTTGTTCATTTAATTGCATATTTACATTTTCGACAGAATTATGGGTCGTGTTATATGTTTGTTTTGGGTGCGGAATGTGTTACCATGCGAATTTAGGGTTTCCTTGGTGTTTCGGTTAACGCGATGATTTGATCTTGTGTTTGAATGACTTTCGCCTCGTTTCGTGTCGGCTTCCCCGTCCTGTGAGGATTAGAGGGCTTTTAGGTAAATCTCGAACTGATATTTTAACCCTAAAAAGCTTGCTCTGGTTTTAATGGCGGACATGTGGTTGTTCGATTTAGGGCATCGTCATTTTAGTATGGGATCCTTCCTTTGAGTGCTTCTGAGTGTTGGAACCCTTTGCATATTCGAGTCTGGTGATTGTCGTCGGTTTTGGGTTCATTCGAGCTTAGGTATTGGAGATCTTGTGATTGCTCCTGTTTTGGTGCACGATTTGCCATTTTTCGGGTTTCCGAGGCTGTCACGGAATTTCCGGTCTCCCGGATTTTCCCGGTTTCCTTTTATTCCGCGGACGGGGCTAATTTCCGGTGCATTTGACGCTGTCCGCGAAAGTCCGTCCCATTCGGATTTTTCTGGATTTCCTGTTTGGTCGCGTTCTTTTGCATATTTCGGTGATAGGATTGATGGAATGTTTGTTAGTGCCTATTTCTCGATTGCCAATGAACAAAATTAATGATTTTCCTTTGATTTCCGAGCGTATTAATGATTTACATGGCTAATAGTGCTTTGGCAGCAGAAATCCGTCTGGGTCGGATTTCTCTGGAATTCCGCCCCGAATGTATTTTCCCGTATTATTTGATTTCTCCGGATCTCGGAGTATTGGAAATTGGCATTTGGTTTTAATGGATTTATATGATGTATTCTAACCTTTTGGATTGATATGAGCTTAATAATTGAATTCTAATAATGATTCTTGGATGTGCAGGCTGAATCAAGCAAAGCTGCTGCTGGGAAGTCCAAAGGTGGTGCAGGAGCATCTGCAGTTTTCGAGATAGAAAGATTGAGATTGGACATGAAGGGTCAGGTCCCAGGGAGTAAGATATCTTCTGTGTGGGCAGATGTGTCCGATACAAATGTTGGTGCCTGGCGTTATGATGAATTCAAACAAAGAACAGCTGAGAAGGACCAGTCGGCATTGAGGCAGGGGATGATGAACTCGGGGTTGGTACATGTGGCAGGGTTCCCTCCTGCAGTCCAGTGCTACGAGCTGATTTTGGAGTGTGCTAGGTAGTACGCTTTTGACACACAGATGGTAGTTGGCACTGAGGGACGAGTGTTGGCAAATTTCATTCCAGCCTCCATTTCCTGGGCCTTCAGCATGCCGGATCTCCCCTCGGTCTGCGCCCTAAACATTGACACTGCTCGCACATATTATGAGAACGAGCCAGTTAAGGCTCAACAGCTTATCAACTCATGGCTTGAGAAGCCCAAATCTCACCACTCCAAATTGCCCAAACAGTTGCACAGGGTGAAGTTCAGGCCGGATATCTATGACGCCATCACACTGTTGAGCAGGGTGGCCGGACTTAAAACTGCCGGGGTATTGGAGAATTGGATGGTCCATGTGATCACCAAGATAGGCCAAGGAACGAATTACCACTGGGCAGGACTTATCAGTGCAGAAATAGATAGGCAACTGAGGAATGTTTTGGAAGGAAAGAAGTTTACCATGTCCTCCTATGTCATATATATACTGGCCATCTCCTATCCCTACAAGGGACTGACTCCGGCAGGAACCGTTGGACAGGACATTATCTATGAGGTCTATCCGGAATTGCACCTCGGACATGAAGATTATAGGAGGGCCAATGATGCCTTCACTATGCACATTACCCGGACCCTTCAGAATGCGGAGCACATTAGATTGTCCGATGGGGCTAGGGGGTTGATTAAGAATTACGGGGCCTGGTTCATCCAGTTCCCCACTTTCACTTATCTCAGGATTGATGGATGCCCCATTGCTCCCTACAGACTGCCCCGGTATCCCACTGACCACATAGTGCTACTGGAGGTCGTAAGACAAATTTGTGAGTTCGATACAGTGGTGAAAAGGGAGAAACATAAAACTGGTTTTGAAGGCGACTTCCCTCTTGGGATTGGCGTGGATGTGATGTGCCCTTCCATTCAATCAGCTCACACTGCAGGTGAGGAATTGGCCACCTATGGATTCTCTTTCCATTCAAAGAGAATGAATTTTGACATCACCGGAGGGGCACATAAAAGGGCTACCCGGGAATACAGGCACAAAGAGGACTTGGAGGACTACTGGGTCAACATTAAGGATGACCTTGATGCACGAAGGAAAAGGTATTCCCGGCTGCCAGTAGAGGTAATTAGGCAATACAATGTGAAGCTGATTCCGGATCAGCTGGAAGATGATGGAAAACTGGTCCAGGACCACGTATATGAGCCCATTAAGGATAGGTCAGTAGCAGATATTGATTGGAATGAGCCTGAGGTGACAGAGTTGGAGGACTTAATGGCTCCAGTGCTAAAATATACCTTTGCTTGGATCAAACATGAGGTTTGGGTGTTGGAAAATGCCAATGTACCCTTCACTTTTGACTTGATGGGGAATCTCAACCCCATGTCCACTTCTGAGGAATCCGGGGAAGAGGACCCCAAAGGGAAAACAGCCAGGGCCTCTCCCTTCAAAATAAAGGTCAGAAGTCCTAAGGGGACTCAACCTGCAGCAAAAAGGAAACCTATCGGCAAACGCAGGTGGAAGACCCTGACTATCAGCAAGTCCTCGGACGAGGATGAGGCAGAGAAAGCTGAAGAAGAAGATATTCCTCCACCGCCCAAGAAAGCCAGAACTGCAAGGGTGGCGAAAAAGAAAGGCCAGACGACTTCGGAGGATGAACCCCCAATTGTGGATGTGGAAAGCTCCGGAGGGGAGAAGACCAAAGTATACACCAGAAAATATAGAACCCCTTCCCCAAAGGATGTTGCACGGCCAAAGGATTCTTCTCCAATATTGCCAGCCACCGAACAGGACAAGCCTGTCTCTCCTCCACAGAGTATAACAGAACCGGAGAATCTGGATGAACAGGAAATCAGCGGAGAAGCAGAGCCGTTTAAAGAAGGGGCATTATTCAGTGAGGCTGCCGAGCTCGATGCAGAGACGGAGGAGAGGCACACTTCTCCCTTGGTACAGTACGAGGATTCTCCGGAGAGTGAGAAGGGCCGCGGATCGCCAGAATCGGAGGAAGGCCTGCCTGCTCGAGCTCCATCGCCGGTGCTTCCTGAGTTGGGATTTGAGGAGACTGACCAAGATGAGCTACCTCCGGAGAAAGAAGATGACAAGGCAACCGAAGAAGAAGAAGTCGAGGTGACAGTAGCAGAAGAGGAGAAAGCCAAAGAGGACCTGGGGAAAACTGACACAGAAGGAATCCGGATAGACCCCGTGGCCCCGGACTGGTTAGAAAAAGAAATAGCAAGGAAGAAACAGGTGATAGTAGAGGACACTCCTCTCGACTGGGATGCAATGTTATCTCAGATTGGAAAAGGGAAAAAGAAGAAGGCTGCCAGGGTAATTTCCCGGATGGAAAGGGATGAAGTGCACAACCGTGTAGTTCACATTGCCACTCCTGCTGCAGATAAAGCAAGAGATGAGGTAGCAAGCCAGGATTACAGTGTCCAAACCATTAACCTTGGGCCAGCCTCCCTAGAACAAGACATTGAGGAATTCGAGGGGTCAAGTGTTGTGATTCTGGATAGATTGAAGAAGGAGACTCAGACGAAGCGAGAACTGAAAAGGGAAAATGAGAGGTTGAGGAAAAGCTTAGAAGAGGTCATGAAACCTCTACAGTCCCTCCATCCGTCCTCCTCTTCTACTCCCGGATTTCTGCCAAAGGAAACAATTTCTGGCATAGAGAAGATGAAGGCTTCCACGCAAGCTGCCACAGACTGGTTGATGAGTGTTCGGAAGCAAGGGGATGAAGCTATTAAGGAGATCCTGTCTGTTGGCAAGGAGGCGGTCCGAGGAAAAGAGCTGATTGAAAGCATCCTTTCTCAGGATAAGAATGATGTCGATTCCCTGCTGCAGAAGACAAAGATTATTCTAGGGCATGGCAAGGAACAATTGTGCAAGGATGAGATTCTCCCCTCCACCAGATTGGATGAACCGTGGGAATGGTTCGAGGCATTACAGATCAGGCAGGGAGGCCTGAAAAAGATACAGAAACGAAGAAAAACCATTGATGCCGACCTTATTGCAATCTATGATGGTTGCATCGCATTTTTTGAAGTAATGACAGGGAGGAATAAGATGGCTCCTAAGTACCTAAGTTTTGATCAATTGAAGGAATGGTGGCATGAGGTTTATGCCCCGGATTCTGATGAGGTTGTCACTGGCCATATGCTTGACGATGCAGCCACATATCTGGCCGTGATAGATAGATACCTGACCAGCAGAAAGGATTGGAAGAAAACCATTGAGCGGTCCAATGAAGGGATTGATTCGATTAAATGCCGGCTCAAAGTTTTGCCATTGCCACCCATTGCTGAGCTGGAGGGAGTTTTCTTGAAGGTCCAAGGGTCACCAGCGCGGAGAAAAGACAAAGGAAGCAGCAGTTAATGTTTATCTCGAGATTTTTGCTTCCCTATTATCATAGGGCATGCATTAGACCGGACTTCCTTGGGGATTGTGCCTTGGCTGACTTGGATGATGGCATTAAATGTGTGCCTTAGTTTATTTCCTTGGCCGACCTGTTTTGGCGGGTTTGATTATTTTGTAAAATGTTTGGCTGGGCCGACATGTTTTTGGGGGAAAATTTGATAAATAGGCATTCTTGCCTTATTGTAAGGGTTCAGTTCAGAAGATTTTGATAGTAGAAATTAGCAAGAGCAATAGTTAGAGTTTTATAATTTCTTGAGGCAGATATCATATTCATAACAGTTGAATTGTTGCAGCATTTGATGATTAATACAATTGAAGGCATTGTGGTTTTCCTGGTGAAATCCTTTGTGTTATCTCATCTTGCATGGTTCTTTTGTTCTATCTTTTACATTGCTTGAAGATCTAGGGTTTAATATTCAGAAATAAATTAGTTTAGTTGGATAAATGGTGTATGTGATTTCATATTTGGAATGTCGGTAGCTATCTTTGGTCTATACTCCCAGTAACTATCTGATTGTAGTAGGCTAGTGAAGTCAACCTGGACCATATATTCGAATGTGCTTAAGTTCGGTTGTAGATGCAAGTCTATGATTTGAAAATCTGTATTCCTCAGAAGATTGCACTGTTTCTGTAAGATTGCTTCGTGGGTCGAACAAGAATTGGTTATTTGAGATAGGTCCATTCCAGATATATGTCATTTGCAGTGCTTGTCCTTTCGGTAATTTAGATTTTATCACTTTCCTTGCATCCCTGTCTTTTGCAATTTCTTTATTATTCGGTTAGACTTAGGATTCAAGATCATCATATTGTCAGATCTGATAAGTTGAAAGGGTTCAGTTTGTTTGTAGTAAGGTCCGATTGTGATTACCAACAATTTCACATTTCATCTGAGTTGTTTTATGCATTGTTATGACCTAACACCCGAGAGACCTTGGGGTGATTTTCAGTAGTTTATTATTGGAAATAACCTTTCAAGAGAGATAGAATATTGCATTCTGTCTGAGTTGTTGCTGTGCAGAAAACACCATCAACAGATTGGCGCTAGAAGGAGGGCCTGAATGAGCACACTGGATCGTTTCTTGAATGCCATCTCTCCAGAGAGATTTAGGAGAAATACCAGATCCACTACCAGAGAGGAAGATTTAGAGGAACTTCAATTTCCCAATAGGTCAAGAAGGACTAGAGGGAGAGGAGAATCATCATCGCCCGCTCCATCACCAACATCATCCACATCCTCATATAGGGGAGTATCATCATTACCTATCCCTTCACCAACATTGTCCATATCTTCTCACCCTGAGGTTGAAGCAATACCCGTTCCTGAAGAGGTTCCCCCTCAACAGCCCCAACCTGCCATTAACCAACCACAACCTCCACCCCCGCTCTTACCAATGGCTTTCCTTGCCAATAATCCATCACCTTTGTCCTTCGGTGCTTATAATGTAATGCCCAAAAATCCTGAGCATTTCTGCTCGAAATTCCATGTGAATGACCCGAACAAAACTGCAGAAGAACACATAAGGATTTTCCAAACTTGCCTTAAAGACAGAGGAATTATCCATGAAGATGTTGCTTGTAGGTTATTTCCTTATTCCCTGGGTGAAGAAGCCTTTTATTGGTACAACCATCTCCCTGCTGGCTTAATTCAGAATTGGAGTGATCTTGAAAAGACCTTTCTGCAAAAGTTCCGAATACCCATCAGTGCTAATGAGTTATACCTGCAATTTATCAGAGTCAAGAGAGAAGTCAACGAACCCATAGCCAGTTTCAATAATAGATTCCACCATGCGTTCACCAGATTGCAAGACCCATATGTCCTAGATGATGGTACTGCCCTGGGAGTATATTATGAAGCTCTGGATAGTTTAATGGCAACCTTTATGAAATGGAGACCTAACCCTCCAGCCACCTTGACAGATGCTTATACGGAGGCTGTCAAGCTTAGCACAGACTTGAGACAGCACTTGACAGGGCCATTGCCTTCTTTGGGACCAGTTGCACATCCCAACCAGATTCAGGCAGTAAATCAAGCTCTCACCAATCATACCCCAATTATGAACCCAGTTCCCCAATTACCCATAGTACCACACCCTGGTCATCCCATGAACCAAATATCTCCTATGAAAAACTTCCCTCAACAACAAGTGAACCAACCCATGTATCAGTCACAGCAGAATAGCTTCCCTGCTTACCTGCAGAATTCTGAGGTGCTGCACCAGTCTTTGGGATCCGCCACAATGCCCATTCCCCCTCAGAGTAACCCGAACCAGATCCCTTACCAAGATCCTAATAGGGAGAGAATTGATGAAATGGCTGAACAAATCAAGAAGTTAAATCTGGAAGTGACTTACCTGAGAAATCAGAATAGTCAGTTGCAAGCTGCTCAGAAGGGAATGCAATCTAATCAGAACAGGGAGTTCTCACAAGGACATAACTTTGACAAGGGACAGCGTAATGACAGAGGGTTCTACAATGATAGGGGATATAACCAGGATAGGGGTTACAACAATGACAGAGGTTTCAATAATGAAAGGAGGCAGGGTTTTGATAGAGGCCAAGGAAGTGGATCAGGATTTGATAAAAGGCCACCACAAGGACAAAATAGAACTTGGAATAAATGGCCTAATAATGGAGGAGTTCCTACTCCATTGGATCAGCCAGCCAATCAGGTTGTTAATCAATCTGTGAACAAACCAGTCAGCCAGGATAAACCTCCTAGCGGTGTATATTTGGCAGAGGCAGCCCTATCAGGATCGTGCAGACTCCATAAGACAAGCCAGCATTCAGAGTTGGAATGTCCAGAATTCCAAACTGTAGCCTCCATTTTTTAGTATGAGGTGGAAAATAACGCTAATGGATAGGAGATTGTCCCTTCTAACTCCTATGATTCTCCTGTGCTGGTATTGAATCATGCTCCTTTTCCAGCCAATAAGGAAAATATGCCAGAAGAACCCGATTCCCGTGATGAAACAGATCAGATTTGTAATGGGGATGAGGTGGCCCGGTTGTTCGATGAAGGAAATATAAATGACAATAGTCCCTTGGATCAGGACGAAGCTTATGTTGAAGAAGTTCAGATGTTTCAGAGACAGGGATTGAGGGATATGCCTCACAGACGCCCACAGCCTGGAGGGCCCTTCACCACTTCCATTCCTCCCAATAACTTTAGTACCCCTCCAGATCCTAATGCGAGCAATAATCCGTCTTATCCACAGGTTCCCAAGAAGTACCTTTCGAAAGATAGACAACCTCAAGCAGAACCACAGAAGGAAAGGACTGTTCAAGCAAGCAGGGATAAGGCAGAGGAGCCACCTAAGGAGGTCTCCACTGACATGAGTGAAGAACAGATGGCTTCGTATGTCGCGGAGGAATTCAAGAAATTAAAGGTAAACCTTTCTGCTTTTGAATTGTTAAGGTTTCCTGCAATTAGAAAGGTTGTCTTGGGTACTTACGATGCAAATCCAAGGACATCGGACAAATCTTC
>VDFB02206263.1:0-25335 GCA_007258455.2 Sequoia sempervirens
AAAGGTGATTTAATATTTTAATGATTTAAAATATTAAAAGTGCGCTCAAGTATTAAGTCTTAACTATGGAGAAAGACTTAATTAAATATTAAAAGATTTAAATGATGCAAAAGGGCGTACTTTCTTGAAATGCATGCCATTTGGGTATAAAGCATTTCTGTGGCAAATGAAACTCATCTTTTGACTATTTCAATTTGCCTTGTGCTATTTTCTCCTGTGCATTCTCCTGTGACCAGGGTTTGAACATTTGTCCATTGAGGAACAATAACTCTTCAGTGTTGAGTGCTTTTGAGGCTGTGAAAGATCAGCTGAATCAGTACAGTTGAGAGCTTCACACAGAGGTTCTACAGTTGCAGACAGAGATTATATATATACAGTTGTTTGTTCTTTGCAATAAATGAGGGTTTCTTCTTGGTGGCGCATCCTCCTTCAGAGTCAGAGGCCTCCAGTAGAGTTTCTTTACATTCTTTCCTTGGCCGTACATTTACCTTGGTTTTTGTGCCTCTGGAAAAGGCGTGTGAAGGGTTTTAGAGAAACGCCTTCCTTTTTTATCATTTTAGTGCTTCTTCTTTGGCGTCCAGCATTTCTAAGGCATTGTATCCAGTTTCTGAGCAGGAGAAATGAGTTCTGGAGATCTGGCGTGCTCATATGCTTGATTTCACCTTTTCCGGCTGTAGATCTGGCAACTTCTTTATTTAAATAATCTGGAGCTATTTTGGTATGTGTATCACTTGCATTCTATTTGTCTCTATATAATAATGCAATCTACACTCTCTTTCTGAAGCGAATAGTGTTAATTTTCATTTTATGAGCAAATATGATGTGCGCCCCTTCTCTTCTGTCTATTAAGAATTCTCTAAAAAACTTAAAATACACCTAAAGACTTAAGAAAATTGGGGTTTGAGGTTGAGAGCCAGCAGGGCTCATCACAGTGGTATCAGAGCACTGATCCTGCCAGCTTGTGGGGTTAGAGAAATTTATGAAGTCAAACAAAGAGGGTTTTGGCAAGTCCTATTTCAGAGGGGGTCCTAGAAATCAGAGAGGTGATCAAAATCCTTTTCCACCATTTCCGTTTGAAGAACAGGAGGAGGAAATAGACTTGGATAATATGGCGAACAGGGCAGGAGAAAGTTCTCACAGGAATCCTTGGGATGATGAGGACAGAGAAGCTAAAGACATGCTCAGAGGTATGGTTGCAGGCCAAGAACAGGTGGCGAGTATTCTTCAACAACTCAGCACGAATGTCCAAAATTTGACCATTAATAGAACTCAGAATCTGGATCTAGATCGTGAAGGCAGTATTCACAGAGAGCCTCAGAGAATCATAGCTCCAGCACGCACCTTTGAGAGAGCTACATGTCCTACTTTTACCAGAGATGATGCTGAGGAAGTGGACGAAGCTGAACAGGGTGGTGAGATTAATTTTGCAGATAATATTATGGCTATGCATGATGAGTGGGATAATTTGCCACCGAGAGTTAAGGAGCACCTTAACTTCGACAGATTTATAAGCCAGAAGAGAGAACACACCAGAAACAGGAATGACAGGAGGCCTAAAGACAAGCAAAGTGATCTCAGATAGGCTACCAACAAACTAACCTTAGTTCACTATGATGGCAGTGGTAGAGTTACAACACGTGCCTGGGTGAGTAAGTTGGATACATTCCTGACACTACGTCCTATGCCAGAGGAAGATGCTATACGATTTGCAGCTCTCCACCTTGATGGCGTAGCACATGACTGGTGGATTTATGGCATGGCTACACTACACCATGTTAGGATTACCTCGTACCAGGAGTTTACTGATAGACTGGTAAAGAGGTTTGATAGATGTGATCCTGAGCTATTCTTCAGAGACCTTGCTCAGTTGAAGCAGTTGGGTAGCTTGGAGTCTTATATTGGTGAGTTCCAGAAGCTCTCGGTTATGGTTACCGGAATCTCAGAGAGGAGACTCGTCATTCTATTTGTAGAAGGTCTCCATGAGCCAATGAAAGGTTGGATCAAGGCATTCGATCCACCTACCTTGCACGAAGCTATGAGAAAGGCCCGTAGCATGGAACTTACAGCTTCACGTGGTAAGTTCACTACAAATGCAGAAGCATCTTCATCCTATAGTGATAGCAAATTAGAACCTAAAGAATCAGAAAAAGTTGATGAAAAAAAGAAGTTTGCAGCTCCTTTGGACCGAAAGACAATAAATGATTTGCGTAGGAGGAAGCTATGTTTCTATTGCAAAGCTCCTTATGACCAAAACCACAATTGTCCTCTCAAGCCTAAGGGTTCAAATAGACAAATGGAGTGGTTTTATGAGGGTGATGACATTGCTGATTTAACGGACCAGCAAGCTGGTTTTCAGGATGGGAGTATGCGATCTATCATTCTCGTCAACGAAAAAGGTGAGAAGATAGAACCGAAGATTCTAGAGGAGCATGAGATGTTTCAGGAGGATTATCATTTTGATTCTAGTCCCATGGGATCAGAGGGGTTTGATTGGGATCAGTACAGTTATGAGACTCAGTTAGTACAAAATCCTCTTTATGAGGCGGATGCTACATCTTCTTGTGATAATCCGCTCTTTGAGGTGGATGCTGATTCTACTCTTGACCCTGATTTAGGCAAGAGTGTTGATCATAGTATTGGAGATTCCGTCAGTGCATCGAGATTTCAGACAGAGTTCGTTGAGGAGATTTCCAGTGTGTACATGGTTAGGAGTCTACACAGTTTCACTTTCAGTCATCATGTACATGACCTGTTTCAGATGCACAATTCTGGTATGCACATGTTAGATATGTTGGATGATAGCATATCTCGTGCGGTTTTAGGGAGCAAGTGTTGTCAGCAGTTTGACTTGCTTTCTTATGAGTTCTTCTCTCCTGTGACAGATGGTGTTGAGATTGACAGGGTACAGCATGATGATCCAGTTGATCAGATTTGGGAGTTACAGGATACAGTTGATGACAGGAGGGACATTTCACGACACTATCCTTGGGATCCTGGTGGAGTGGTTGGTTCTTTGTTGTTGAGATTGTTTTTTCTGCTAACAAGCACTTCCTGGAGGGCGCACCGTAATGTCCCCCTTTTCGCATGATTATGTTTGACGGTGGTTGGCCTATTTCTCGCACTCGTAGGGCTGGGTCGTGTTGGGTTAGAGGGTCGCGGGTACTTTCCTCGAGGCTGATCGCTTTGGTTTTCAAGGCCGATTGATCACAACGAAAATAGCATTTCTGTGAGTTCACAAATGACCAAGATAGGAATATTCATATAGTTTTGAGCTTGTTATGAATTTTAAGTGATTAAGTTAATTATTTAATTTATCGCCTTTTATTAAAAGTCACATCGACTTTAATATTTTTTTTATATCACTTAAATTATTCAAAAGGGGATTTAATATTTTAAATGACTTAAAATATTAAAAGGGCGCTCAAGTATTAAGTTTTAACTATGGAGAAAGACTTAATTAAATATTAAAAGATTTAAATGATGCAAAAAGGGCGTACTTTCTTGAAATGCGTGCCAATTTGGGTATAAAGCATTTCTCTGGCAAATGAAACTCATCTTTTGACTATTTCAATTTGCCTTGTGCTATTTTCTCCTGTGCATTCTCCTGTGACCAGGGTTTGAACATTTGTCCATTGAGGAACGATAACTCTTCAGTGTTGAGTGCTTTTGAGGTTGTGAAAGATCAACTGAATCAGTACAGTTGAGAGCTTCACACAGAGGTTCTACAGTTGCAGACAGAGATTATATATATACAGTTGTTTGTTCTTTGCAATAAATGAGGGGTTCTTCTTGGTGGCGCATCCTCCTTCAGAGTCAGAGGCCTCCAGCAGAGTTTCTTTACATTCTTTCCTTGGCCGTACATTTACCTTGGTTTTTGTGCCTCTCTGGAAAAGGCGTGTGAAGGGTTTTAGAGAAACGCCTTCCTTTTTGATCATTTCAGTGCTTCTTCTTTGGCGTCCAACATTTCTAAGGCATTGTATCCGGCCGAAAGGTGAGAAATGAGTTCTCGAGATCCGGGCGCGTTTCATGCTTGATTTCACCTCCTTTCCCATCAGAGATCCGGCAATTCTTTATTTAAATAACTGAGCTATTTTGGTATGTGTATCACTTGCATTCTATTTGTCTCAATATAATAATGCAATCTACACTCTCTTTCTGAAGCAAATTGTGTTAATTTTCATTTTATGAGCAAATATGATGTGCGCCCCTTCTCTTCTGTCTATAAAGAATTCTCTAAAAAACTTAAAATACACCTAAAGACTTAAGAAAATTGGGGTTTGAGGTTGAGAGCCAGCAGGGCTCATCACATGTAGATAGACTTAGGAAGCACTCACAACTTTATCAACAAGAAGTTAGCTTCTTGTTTGTTTTTAGCTATTCAGCTCAAAATTTTAGGTCATGATTGTAGATGGAAGTACAATCATTAGTTTTGGGAAATTTCATAGCATTAAACTTTCTAAGGTAGAATATCAACTAGATTGCCCTATGTGCAGACACTATTTTGGGAGTCTATTTGCCAACTACATTGGAAACAATTGAGATGAAATTCTAGGAGCTATTCATGTGCTTTCACTCATAGGGTAGGAAATTCTAGGAGCTATTCATGTGTTTTCACTCAAAGTGTTTGACAATCGAATTGAAAGGGTTGCAAGCAAAGTCTTTGTAGTTGGTAAAACTCCCATCAAATGTAAAGATGCTTAATAAGGGGGCAGATGGGTTTGTAGCCCAATTGTTTTCATTAGAAGCACAATAGTTGGTGGTTCCTATACCATCAAAGTTGCAAGCAATTGTTGATAAGCACTCAACAATTTTTAGCGATATGCCAAAAATATTGCCTCCTAAAAGAGCTCATGATTATGCCATTCGACTATTACTAGGGAGTCAACTACCCAAAATTAGGCCTTACAAGTACCCCAATGTACAAAAGAGTGAGATTGAGATGATGGTAAAAGAGATGCTAGAGATAGGCATTCGCAGGCATAGTTAGAATGCTTACTCCTCTCTAGTAGTAATGATGTGCAAGAAAGATGACACCTAATAGATGTGTCCCAATTATAAAGAGCTCAATAAGTACACCATAAAAGATAAGTTTCCAATTCTACTAGTTGTTGATTTCTTAGATGAGCTAAATGGTGCTATTTATTTTATCAAACTTAGATCTTCACTCTAGTTATCATCAAATCAGAATCAAAGATGAGGATATACATAAGACAACTTTTAGAACCCATGAGGGTCACTATGAATTTTTAATAATGTTACCGAATCATGTGAAAATTAGGCAGATTTTGGGTACGAAAGGCCTCGGAATCGTAATCTGCATGGAATCGGCGCGGAAACGGTTGGGGTTTGAAATTTTTGTCTCTAGATTTTGCTCACTTTCCGACCTCTAAAAAAACCCTGAACAACATTCTTTACTCCCGAAAATAAAAAACCCTATACGTGAAAACTATGAAAACTATAAATTGAATAGCCTTCCATCTGTGCAGGTCTCTCTTTACGTGACGTGCCATAGTTTCTATAGGTGATAAGAGCGACATGAGAGTGCGTTTCTCCTTTAGCGCATTCCCAATTACTCATCAGCAGAAAAGAAATGCAAATACTTTCCCAGCAAACCCATGAGTGCGACATACTTTCCCATTCCCAATTGAGAGTGCGACATGAGAGTGCATTTCTGGATGAGTGTAAGAGGAGTAAACCCAAGAGAGGAAATGCAAATACTTTCCCAGCAAACCCATGGTTCGATGAAGAGTGCAAGTTAACAAAAAGGAAGCTCCGTGAGGAGGGAATGACAATAGAAAACAAGAAAGAGTATGAAAGGGTGATACGAAGTAAAAAAGAAAAATATGTAAGTACAAGAAGATTGGAGCTGATTACCCTTGGAAAGAACAATCCCAAGAAATTTTGGAAGGAGCTACAGCAGAAAAGAAAACAAATGGAAAATAATATTACAAGCTCGCAATGGCTAGACTATGCAAAACTTCTTTATGAGCGTGAGCAGGATAAACATAGACCTCCAATAATCAACGCAACCATCGAATTGTTCACCGTTGAAGATGTTAGTCAAGGCATAAGAAGGTTGGCAGGTGGAAAAGCACAAGATATTGATGGGTTGCAAGCAGAGCATCTAAAGTGGGGTATCGAGGTCCTTGCACCCTGTATCAGGGGCATTTTCAACAGGGTTATTCAAGAAGGCTTTCCGGAAGGATGGACCACTAGTGTTGTTATTCCCTTGCACAAAAGTGGTGACATAAATAACCCATCAAACTACCGCACTATTATGATTAATCCTCTTCTAGGAAAACTTTTTGGAAGCATGATTGAGCGCAGGATTAGCAGCTGGGCTGAACAAGAGGGAAAAAGGGCTGAGGGACAAGCTAGTTTTAGACCCAAACATTCCACTATTGACCATGGGGTTACCCTTAGATTCTTGATTGAGAAAATTTGGGATGTTCAAGGCGATGAAGCTTATTGCTGCTTTGTTGACTTTAAAAAAGCCTTTGACACGGTGCCGCGGGGTAAGTTATGGAAGAGAATGCAGGATTTGGGAGTTCCGCATGAGCTTAGGGCGGCTGTTCATAGGCTATACGAGCAGGTCAGAGCTAAAATCAGAACCAATGATGGTATGTCAGAATCCTTTGGCAGCGATGGTGGTGTCAAGCAAGGCTGCCCGCTTTCCCCAACGTTATTTGGGCTTTACATTGATAAGTTGGAAGAATGGTTAGACAAGGTTGGTGGGAATGGCATTCATTTGGCCAATTTTGTAATAAAATTGCTCTTTTATGCTGATGATCTCATATTAATTGCTAAAACTGCGCTTGATTTGAGAAAGCATTTGAAGGCTCTTGAAATGTTTTGTCAAGAGGTCGGGATGCAAGTGAACACTAGCAAAACCAAAATAACGATCTTCTCACTGCGGAGGAAAAAATAGCAAATTGAATTTCTCTTTGAAAGTAGACCATTGGAAATAGTGGACGAGTACAAGTACCTTGGGCTTGATTTTCACAACAAACTCAGTTGGGAAACATGTAGAGCAAAAAGAATTCAGGGAGGTTGGAAAGCACTATACTCTCTGCAAAATAGATGTAGAAATGCTGAATTATGGGATTGGAAAACTAAAAGAACGCTTTTTGGGCTTCTTGTCACTCCAGTGATTCTATATGGGTGTGAAGTGTGGGGCAGCAATATGTCAGACCAGAAATGGAGACAAGTGGAAAGAATACAAAAACATCTAATTATAAGCAGCCTCAAGCTTAAGACTACAGTGCCCTATGAGATTTTATTGGCAGAGACCGGTACTTTTCCCTTGGAGGCCTCGGCAATGATTCGGTTATTAAGCTACCTAAAGAAGGTCCAAAATATGGAGAGTCATCGGTGGCCTAAGTTAATCATGAAAGAAGAGCTAACTAGAAGAAAGAACACCTGGATGAAACAAAATATCAAATGGATGAAAAAATGGGATGTTGAGATGCATGAATGCCCAAACACAAATGAAGAAATAAAAAAATATGTGAGAGAAAAATTTAAATATGCTATATGGATGAAAAAAGCAGGACGCAAAAAGGATTACTATATCAAAGAATTCAATCCCACGAGGGATCACGAAGAAAAGGCCTATATAGGCGCGAATATCAAATGGAAAGCAAAAATGTTGATTGCCCAATTGCGTACTAGTTCGCATCATCTTAGGTGCGAAACGGGCAGGTGGGTGGTTCCTAAAGAGGAGTGGGAAAATAGAAAATGTCGTTTTTGTAACATGGGTATGGTGGAGACGGAATGGCATTTCACCATGGAGTGTTCAGCGTATAAAGACATCCGGGCTAGTTATGGGGTCACCGTGCAGGTCGATAATTTAAATACTTTGTTTGAAGAATCAAGGTTAGACAAAGTTGCAAACTTCATCATCAAAATTCACTGCAGGAGGGCTGATCTTGAACGGGGTTTACAATCTGCTTAGGGCCTTTTATGGGTGGCTCTTGTGCTGATCTTGGGTCCCTTAGGCTTCTTTGGCTCCTCGCGGGATCATTATTGGGCAAATTCTCTTTTCATCAATTTCATTTCATCTTTATTTGCCTATGCGAAAACAACTTAGGGCATTTCGGTTATATTTATTTTATATTTATGAACTCCTTTTAATCATATACTGAACAACTTAGGGCAACAGGTCGGGAGGAATAGCAACGCATGTAAAAATTTGCCGGAGATGTAAACAATTATGGCTTTAGTCACTTAATGGTAGTGCTAATATTTTGTTTAAGTTGGAGGAAAAAAACCAATATTCGCAATCTAAGATCGCTCTTCAGTCTATTGGCTAATTAATAATTAATAATTATCTTTTCAATACATTGTATCATGTGTAATGGTTTTGTTGATAAGAATTGCTTTTGGGAAGTCGTAAGTTTATTTTTTCATGTGTTTGTCATAATTACACCAAAGGTGTTTCTTATATGAAGTGAACGATCTGCTTGTGAAGATCAACAGTTGAAAATTGTGGAGAAGGATAAAGATGATTGAAATGATCTCAACCATCAAATTTTCTAAAATATTAAAAATTATAATCTATAATTAAAAAAAAAACAACTACATTCTTATCTAGTCTTTAGCTTTAAATTAAGAAAAGATAGAATAAGAATTGTTTTTTTCTTTTAAACTTTTTAAACTTAAATTTTTAAATAATAATAATATTTTTAATAAATAGATATATTTTTTAAATAATAATATTATTAATAATAAATCAATAAATTACAAAGTTGACTTTTCTTTTAAATAGGTTTCATTTTATTTTCACTTTTTAAGTTTGATGTTGTAATTAAAGATATAAAAGTTATAATTTTACTTTTAACAATTTTAATATAGTTTATATTTATTTTTAATATTTTATTTGAAATAAGTTTTAGTTTTTAAAATATAGTTTATTTAATAATATTTTCTTATTTGTTAATATTGAGTTTATGTTAATATTGTTTGTGATGTATTAATTATATTTTTTAGATACATATTTTATTAATATTTCAATTATAATAAATTAAAAAAATAGTTTTATTTTTTTATTTAATCATTTATTAACTTTTTTTTATATTGCAGGAATCAAATAGCCCCTCCTTATCGCTATCTCCTTACCTCTCCTTACCTCTTTCTCTCTTTCCCCTCTATCTTTCCCACTATATATATCTCCCTATCTCTCCCTCTCTCCCTATCACTCTCTCTTTCTATATTTCTCAACTTCTCTATCCTCCCTCCCTCCCTATCTATTTATATATATCTCTCTATCTCTCCCTCTCTATTAATTTTCTATATCACTTGGACTTTATCTCACTCTTTCCCTCTCTATTTCTATCTTTCCATCTTTCCCTCTTCCTTTCTATTTATAACTCATTATCTCTATCTCTCTGTCTCTTATTTACTCCATCTCTACCTCCATGTCTCCTACTCTCTCTACCTCTCTCTATATAGCACTTTCTATATCTTTATATTTCTCTCTCCATCTCCCCCTCTTTCATTGACTCCCTCATTCTATCTCTATCTCTCCCTCTCCCTTTTCATCTCTCTGTTTGTCTTTGTCTTTGTCTCTCTCTCTCTCCCCCTCTCCCTCTCTTTCCCAATTTATATTTATCTCTCTATCTCTCCTTTATATCCCTATTTTCTCTCCCCCTCTCCCTATCACTTCCTCTCGCTATATCTCTCTAATTCTCTCCCTCCATCGACGTCCCTCTCTATCTATTTGTACATATCTATCTCCCTCTCCATCTCTCTTCATAACTCTCTTACTCATACACACACACTCCTTGTTTCTCTCTCCCTATCTCTAGGTCTATCTCTATCTCTATCTCTATCTCTATCTCTCCATATTTAAATTCTTACATATCTTTCTCTATCTCTATCTCATTATCTATCCATCTCTCTTTACCTCTCTATCTTTCCCTCTCTGCCCCTCTCTATATATCAATTCCTATCTCTATATTCATATTTCTATCTCTCCCTCTCTCATTCTCTCCCACTCTCTATATATTTAGCTCTTCTGGATCTATATCTATCCCTTTGTCCTCTCTCTTTATCTCTCCCTCTCTCTCCATATCCCTCTCCTCCATCTCCCTCTCTATCTCTAACTTCCTCTTTATCTCTATCTGCTTACGACCCCCTCTCCCACCCGCCTCTCTCTCTCTCTCCCCCTCATATTCCTCCCTCTTCTCATTCACACATATCTCCCTCTCTCCCCTATTTCAAACATATCATCCTATTGGTAATGGAGCCTTTATTATTCTCCCAGTTCAAATGTTTTGTTTTAGTTGTGTTCGGATCCTTGTAGTGATTTATATTGATTTTAGCTATCACTTCTCCATTGAGACCTTGTTGCACAAATAAAATCATTTTTAAATAGCCTACCAATTGACCTCCTCATGTATACTACACAAAATGTATGTAAACAATAAACTAAAAAATTCTAATTAACCACCACACTTCTCTGTACCCATTGCACAATTGCTAAAAGGATTAAGGTTTAATATTATTTTAATGTGTTTTGTATAATATAAATAGACATAATAGTATAATTATTATTTCTATCCCTTTATATTTATTTTTATATATATTGAATGCCTAATAAAAATAATAGTTTCATTCATGTTTATTATATATTTAATATATAATCCTAAAATAATTTAATAATTATAAAATAGTTTTTAAAAATTCAAACTATTATTCATACTATATTAGTATAAATCGCTTACTAAACTATATGTTAATAATTATATAATAAAATAATAATAAATTAAAAAATAATATAAAATTAAAAAATTAAAAACTTATAGTATATTAAATATATTTATTTTAATGGGGCCCTAGAGTTTGGTTGGCTGGCACTCATGGCTCACTGGTCACGAAGCCCTAGTCTCCCCGCCTCATGGTAATCGAGATGGTCGCCACAATGGCCACTTAAAAGTTAGCCTGCCGCGATCAGAGTTTATAGGGTCGTGGCTAATTCAGATTCCTCATAGCCTAAAATATATATATATATTTTTAATTTATAATGTATATATTTAATTTCTAATATATAATTACTATATTTAATTTTTAGTATATATTTTAATTTATAATTAATATATTTATTTTCTAATATATATATTTATGATTTTTTTAATATTTTTGTACGCACATACCCAAACGTATCTAACCCCCAATTTTTTTGGTCGTACCTGCGTACCGTACCCAATTCCAATTTGACAACTTAGATTTTTAGTGATACCTTTTGACCTCACAAATGCACCATCTTTGTTTCAAACTTTGATGAACCCTATCTTTAGGCCACTTTAATGAAAAATTGTTTTGGTATTTTTTGATGACATCTTAAATTTTATTATATAACAAAACTTGGGAGGAACACTTACAACAAGTGAATCAAGTTTTAAACATTCTTGAACAACATTAGCTTTATACTAAGCCATCTAAGTGAGTTTTCAGAGTCAAAGAGGTGGATTACCTAGGTCCTATTTTTCCCATGTGGGAATTCAGGGCGGATCCTCACAAGATCAAGGCCATAGTAGAATGAAGAATTCCTAGAACCTACAAGAATTCTTAGGGCTTGTTGATTACTATTATTGATTTGTAAAATAATTGTGGCAACATAAAAACAACAATCCTTGCTTTATTTAAGGACTCTTTCTAGTGGAATAAGGCAATCACTAGGGAATTTGAGAAGTATAAGGAAACCATGTGCACAATTCTAGTTCTAGCTACACCATTTTTTTAAAAAATATTTGTTGTGGAATGTGAAGCTTTTGGGTTGGGCATAGGAGCATGTCCTAGGCCAAAACAATAATGCAAATCCGATTCTTAGCCTTCCACAAAAACTTATTATTATTTGAATAACAAAACTATCGGCCCTAACATTCACTCAAATCTCAGACAACTCGGATTAAAATTAGCATTTATATATCAACAATATCATTACATTTCAAACAACAAATGAAAAAAAAAACCCTAATCTTCTTATTATAATGAACAAATAATAGGTGTAAATCTCGATCTCTTTATTATTACAATAATGGTTGTATTACATTCAAATAGTTTTGCAATATTAGTAACTACAACAATTCATACCAATGGCAATGGAAAATTGGATCAATACAATGCATCTGGAGTTTGTGTCCAATGAAGCTCAAATACAAACTTTGTATGAGATCATCCTCCAAAATCACTAGGATTTCATCTTAGGATTCACATGCTCAAACATAAGTAATCAAAACGGATTTTGAAAGGAATTTGATTAAGTGTAGATGATGATCCAAATGAAAATGTTCACTCTTTTATATCCTCCACAAATAGAACAGGTCACCCACCATGTGCACACACAAATACAAATTTGAATAGTGATCATGGGCAAGAAAGATTTCACTTTGCAACTAATGGTGCAAAAAAGTGGACTACTAGAAACATTATGACACATGCTAGGAAGCTAGGAGGGAAATGGAAACATAGGTAGAAATATTAGGGATTGAGGACCAGTCAAACCACAAGACTCAAGCTATATGACAAGGTGTCAATGGTTGAGCAATGGGCATGCCAATAAGGGAAATTCTAAGAGTCCGACAAGAAGAAGGGAAGAGTTGAGTTGGAAGAAAAAACATACTTAGAAAGGGAAAACACATAGTAGACGAAAATAGAGAAGACACAAGTATAGACCTAGATTGATTGGAAATCAAACATGATAGTGCAAGTGGGAAGACCCCTAGCATTTGCGAATCACCAACTCAAAGGTAAGAACTTTTTGAAGCCCATTTATGAAAAAAGAAATTATGGCTATCCTACATGTTATCAAAGAATGGAGATTTTATTTAATGGGAAGCCACTTTAAGGTAAAGACAAATCATGATAGTCTCAGATACTTCTTGGAACAAATGTTGTCATCTAAAGAACAAAAAGGGGCATAGAGATGTTGGGATATGACTTTGAGATCATATACAAGAAAGGAAAGGAGAATGTCATGACTAATGTATGTTGTCTCCATATTCTAAGAAGATTGGGTGTATGAGGCATGAGACAAATGGGAGGACATGGATACTCAAAGTCTCATTCAAAAAATCCAACAAGATTCTAGTGTGTCAAAAGAATTTGCATGAAAAGGAGATGTTCTATGGTACAAGGACATGTATTTGTAAATACTCAACCCTTAAGGTTTTGGTAGAGCTCCATGCTTCTCTTGTAGGTGGGCACTCGGGCTTCTTAAAGATTATCATAGAATCAAGTGGGATAACTCTTGGGATGGGCTCTAATGGGATGTCCAAAAATTTGTGGCAAAATGCACGGTATGCTAGCAAATAAAGGGAATAAAATTAAGTCTCCAGATATTCTACAACCCTTATCTATTCAAGTTGGAGGTGGGAGGAGGTATCCATGGATTTCATTGTTGGTTTGTCTAGGTCTATAGGAAAAAAATGTCATTATGGTTGTTGTGGATTGAATCACCAAATATGCACATTTTGTGCTTTTTCACACCCATTTGTAGCAAGGATTATAGCAACAAACTTTATGGATAGTAGATACCATTTAGAAGTTGCATGGGACTCAAAAACTCGTAGTAAGTGATTGTGATCCTATATTTACAAGTACATTTTGGACTGACTTGTTTTCATGTTTGGGAACTCAACTTGCTTGTAGCTCATCATATCATCCCCAATCAGATGGGTAGACGGAGGTGGTCAACAAGTGCTTGGAGGGCTATCTCCAATGTTTGGATTCAAATAAACAAGAGAGATGTGTGCAATGGCTACCACTAGAAAAATGGTGATATTAGACTTCTTTCCACACATCATCCAAAATGTCCCCATTTTTGGCACTATATGAGTACTATCTACCATCCATTTTTAGCACTATATGAGTACCATCTACCATCCATCAACTCTTCATTGCAGGCACACCCAAAGGTTAGAACAATTTAAGAACACATCCATCACCAACATGTACTCTCTAGTCTCAGGGAGAATTTAGCAATGGCATAGAACATAATGAAGTAGCAAGCTGATCAGCATCACAATGAAAGGAATTTTGAAGTAGTAGACTAGGTCTTTGTGTGATTACAACCATATAAGCAGATGTCACTGAAACAATAGAACAATAACGAAATTGCACCCATGTATTATGACCCTTACAAGTTTCTGCAGAATATTGGTAATGTAGCATGCAGATTGGAGTTACCTAAGTCAACAAAATACATTGGCCTTCCATGTTTCTTGCTTGAAGAAGGCTATTGGATAAAGAGTTTCAACCTAGTCAAAATTACTAGATCTTGATGAGGAGAGAAAAATTATTTTGGAACCTAAGCCGGAATCCTTCAAACACACACTAAGAGGTTGTATATGAGGGAAATTGCAAAGTATTTGATCAAGTGAAAGCATTCTCGTGTTGAAGATGCTACATGGGAAAATGAGGATTTCATGCAAAAGCATCCATAGTTGATCTACATTGAAGACAATGCTTCTTGGAAGAGGGGGTCATGCTATACTCTTAGCCTATTGATTGTATTGGGATATGTGTAGCTGACTTATGACTAGCATAATCCCTTAAATAGGTTACATGGCTGCATCCATGGTATAAGTATGGTATAGATAGGAGGTAATGATTAGTTTTTATTATCATCATATTGTGGATTTTGGTCTTATTGGAGATTTTTAGAGGATTGCCACTATGGAGTGGCTTATTATTAAGTATTATCAAGCATTTGCAGCTTATTTCCAATTCTATTGTTCTCTTGTGCAAGTAATTTCATTATACTTCATTCAAAGAGTAATATGATGAAATAAAAATATTTCAATATGCATGCTAACTATGATAAAGGGGCATGGGATCCTAATGTTTTGTAAAACTATATTCAATAGGTTATATGGTGGCATCCATGGCATAAGTATGGTATATATAGGAGGTAGTCATTAGTTTATTATCATCATACTGCAGATTTTGGTTTTATTGGAGACTTTTAGAGGATTTCCTCTTTGGAGTGGCTTATTATTATCAAGTATTATCGAGTATTTGCAGCTTATTTCCTATTCTTTTGTTCTCTTGTGCAAGTAATTTAATTATACTTCATTCAAAGAGTAATATGATGAAATAAAAACATATCAATATTTTGATACACAAAGGTAACATGGTTAATGGATATTTACCTTCGAGGACTACGTGGAAAATCACGAGCAAGTCCAAATAGAGTGTCACAATCAAGGAAACCACCACGTCCATAAGGAATGGCTCTGCTATATTTACAATCACCAACTGAACTGAAAAATGAGTATGTCTGGCCAAGTGCAAAGAAATCCCCAAGGCCAACAGGTATATCATCACGTCCCATCATGTGCAACACATCATATATAATATCTATGGTTGCAGCATTTCCCCAGCCATTACCATTAACAGTTATTCCCTGCAAATAATATGATCTACTCAAGTAAGATACTATAGATGCTATTTATTAAAGTACTAATATGGTTGATGTTTATATGCACATGAATGTGTGTTTCCAAGAGGTTGCAGGGCGTGAATTTGAAGCAAATGTCCTAGTTGACTTCAGTTTCTCTTTGCATATAGACATACTTGACCATATTAAATTTTTGAAATAAGTAAATACATCTGATGAACTATGTTCTCTTCAAGGTTGGGAACTATATATTGTGACCATCACATATAAAGATAATGCACTCTACCTTGATATCAATCAGCTCCACAGGTAACTTGAGGAGGTAGAAAAGAGTAATAAAATCTCCTGGGCTCATATCCATGTCAAAAATTATAGGTTTACCCAGTATCTTGCCCTTTAAGTCAGGCTTATATAGGACTTCCTTGTAGTATGGAAACTCCGTCTTCAAATTAAACTTTGCAGTCTGATGTGGAGTGTTTAGAGCCTGCAGTTCCACAAAGGAGTTTCTAATAAGTTGTAGATGATGTAAATCCCATTGATTGAAACTAGATATAAAAGAGGGAGTTTCCATCAGAAATTAAAAAAACATTGATTGAAAATGATATAAAAAGAGAGAGTTTCCATCAGAAATAAACAAAACATTCACTGAATTGTGACTAAATAAAGGATTTAATCAAATAATTATCTCATAATTTGTGGTGATTCAGTGCAACAACTATAGTCTAAACAAGAATATATAGTTTGTCTTTTTATGGAACAACTGTTCCTTTACCATAGTTCTATTAGAATGTGAATCAAACTAAAGCTGATTTACAAATTCTCAATTCTGTTTCCTTAAAGTGAACTATCAGAACAACATTTGATACCAACCGAGACCATATTTCAACTTCCATTGGTTGATTATATCCTCACAATCACATATATAAATGAATGCTTTATTTATTTTCTTTGTTAATTGTAACATGAAAGACCTGACCACTATAATACAGAGAAAACAGTTGGTAGTTCATTGTGGTATTTTGAATTCCTTCCTAAGTTCAAGATGGAAGATCATTCAAAATAGAACAATTAAATGTGTATGGTAGGATTGCTAGCTGCTAAGTAACTGGTATTACAATTAATCTGCAGATCTGAGACTGCAAACTTTAAGGCAAGATGGAGTAAAAGAGCTAACTACTTTGCCAGTGGTGATTGTGGACATACCTTTATTAAAGACTAAGACAGAAAATTATTATCACTGGCATAGCAAATCATGTTGGAGAACATGGAGCTGCCAATTTGAACAGAAATTTGGTATGGAGCCTTTGATCTTCCAAACAATGGTCTCGAGGTAATTCAAAAACAAACTGAGTTCCTGTTTTAGAGAGGCAACGATTTATCTAGGTTCATTGTTTTGGTTCCTACCCACAAATATATAGAGATAAGAGGATTGCATTTTTTCTCTTTAAAGAGTCATTTTCTAGGCTGTGGTCAAATTTGTGCTTTCCCATTTAATATACTGTGAAAGAAACATAAAAGTTCCCTTTTGGAGAATTCCTTATATTGAAGGGGTAATGCTGGGGAAAATCTATAGGTAAACTAAATATGTAGCCTCCAAAAATAACTTCTCTTCAAAGTTGTTAGTTGAAAGGGTCAGGTTTTTCTATAGTGATTTTATATGCACAATTTTCATACGGTCTGGCCTAAGTTGGAACTCAGAGACATAATCCATTGTTGTCTCCAGGATGTTTATGGTTGCTTATTCAGATAAAGATTTGAAAGTTTAATATACAGAGAAAGAAACACAAAGGTAAAATATGAATATTATATAGAATGTAGAGGGCAAAAGGTGTAGTGAAGAGCAAGAAGTTGCTTTGCTAAGGAAAAGAGTAAAGGCATTCTTAGCTCAAGCTTAGTAAATAGTTCAGGATTCAAGAGAATAATCATCCCCACTAATGTCAAAGGAAAAATGATTGGTAGCCATATTCCAAGCCTATCACCAAGGCTACTTGTGATGTAAAATATGGTCTGGGAAGTCAGCTAGTCAGCTAGACCTGTTTCCACATGCCAGTAGCCTTCAATACAGTTGATACATTAAAATAAGATATTTGTTCCAACTATTACCCTGAAGACAAATTGAATAAAATAGAAAGTTTCTAGAAAAATTGAGTGCATTTAATTTTCATTGATATTTTGAATCACACTTTGTGACCCATCATCCTTTTCATGTTAGCTCAATAAAAACATGTGATGCCAATGCAAAAGAATTAGAGATGGGAGATAATAAAAGGAAACATAAGAAGTAATAAAAAGGGGAAGGGGAGTTAAAAGGGGCAGAAATCAACTTGTAGTTGGGAGTGAGGAGACAAGGATGAAAGAATGTTAGGACCAAGAGGTGGCAAATTTTTTGAGGTTACTATGAAACCTATAAGATAAAAATGAAAGTAAATTAGAATTATTAGGGTAAATAACGAAGGTCAAGGCAATTGAGTCAAGAAAAGAGGGACGGAAAGTGAGGTTGGAAAGAATGATTAAAAAGGGCAAAACCAGGTAAATTGAACTAACATGCAATATTTTCATCATTTTCATCTCTTCATCCTAATGATGGATCACAAAGTGTGATCTAAAACATTGATGAGAATTAAATGTATGCAGCTTTTCCTGAAAAATTTCTACTCTATTTGATGGATTGTGAAAGCCTCATGTTCATTACAAATAGAGCAATTATTTTCAATGAAGAAGTTGGCAATGGATGGAATTTCTTTCATGGAAACCCTGGCAGTTTGGGAATAACAATACTTTTCTTCAGCAGATATGAGCTTGGGTCCTATAGAATAAATGCAATATCAATAGTTTAAGCGGGTTTCCTCTTCAAGGACTAGTCCTTGGCCAAACAGGAAGCTGTGACTGCAATACCATAAAAATATGATTGAACAAATGCAAGGCCATCAAGGCCAAGATATCCAAAGTTTGGTTCATTTCATTGAGAAGGTGTATGATTTAATGGTAGGTCAATATCTAAAGTGAAGAGAAATAATACCAGTAAGCCTACGCAAAGAGAAACAATGCTAACAAATATTAAATGTAGCAAAAATAAATAATGCCACACTCACAGATAAAACAAGAGATTTTAAGCCTGGGAAACCCTTTCAAGAAAAAATCCAACAAAATAGGAGTCACGCTTACTAATATTAACTCAAAAATTCTCATTACAATAAGATATTTCTAATTTCTCACTTGTGCTAATCCATGTGTGAGTATTTATAGGCACATCATTAGAGGAAACCACAAAGTTGTATTACAATACAATGCATACAAAATGAAAAAAAAATTCAAGGAGATTCTAGATGGTGAAAATTTGCACATTCTATGGTGAGTGTGGCACAAAGTAGATGAATGAATATAGGGGCATTGAGATGTTAAGAAAAATATTTCTTGCACTCATCCCAAAGAGTTGACATGGGAGTCTGCATAGTATTTCATAATAATGATGTGTTACAAGAGTGTTGCCAAATTGGAAACTGAGGACTTAAAAGACTTTACTGGCATAGTGGGATACATGGTTGTCACATGCAAAGAAATGCAATGATTAAGATAAGGTATAATGTGCATCAACGTTCAAAGATAATGAAAATGTAAATAAGGCCACCAAGAAAATGTAAGAAAACCTAGCAGAATTGAAGGCCTAAATGTCTTGTGTGTTGACATTTAATCATCCCCCGCAATCTGATCCATTCAATACAGTTGATTTGATCATTAGACCCATTTGTAGGAGGTATAGGAGGTGATCAAAGTCACCACTTAGAATACTTCCTAGGAATCTTCAACTTCCTAACCAGTTACAAAACAATAAATAGAAACTATTGGGATTGTAGTATACTAATCTATTGTTGTGCACAAAGTATTATTTATTTATTTTATGTACTATTTGTTTGGCTGGCTAGAAACTTAATTATTTATGATTCAACCGACTACATCATCACCCCACAAAACAAGTCGTCTTCTAGACAACATTACAACCAAAAAAAATTTACTACTGGGAAGGAGGGTGCGAAGACATCCTTGGATGGATGGATGACGTTAGAGTCGAAGTCAATGATCATAACTTCATGCAGGAGCATCTAGTGGTGTAGGGGCAATCTTGCATCACCCAAAAAAATGTTTTTCCTTATTTTATTTAGTTGTTTTGAGTCCCATGATGGCATTTAAGGGGTGTAAGATAGTTAGAAGTTAGAAAAGGTGAAAAATGCATTTACTATTTTTAGTAAGTCAACCTAAACAGGCTCGTATGGACTTGAAAATTTACCCCAAGGAGTGGAATTGAAAACCATATTCGATGGTTGAAGAATCACCTCAATACCCTGTATCGTTTGGGAGATATTAAAGTTTTTGTCTTGAGAAATTTCTCGAATATAGCTTCAAATTCAAATTTGAAAACCTTAGAATCCCCGAAAAAGCTCAAAAAATGGATGAAATGACTTTTAGGTAATTTCGGCATTGTAGATCTCTTCGAGATATTTCCAACAATATATTATAATAGAAAATTGGACATCAAGTCAAAAGTTATGGCTTCGGGAAGCTGTCCCACTAAAAAGTGAATTTCAATAAAATATCTTCTTGGGTAGGAAATCAAATGACTAGACTTTTGACACCAAAATAAAAGGGAAAGTTACACTTTCCAAAACATTCTAAGGTGGTTATTGTTGTAAAATAAAGGGTCAAGTGGAGGTTATGGGGTTGGCTCCATTAGTGCAGATCGTGGCTCCGAATAATAGATTTTTCAAAGTTGATTTTTGTTGTAATGAATCAAGGCCATGTGGCTATAGCACTGTAATTTCATTTTCTGAAAGAAATGGAAAGTAAGTTATATTTTGTCTTGCATCTTCAGTGTTGATATCTATTGTTGTGTTTTGTATGGGTTTTGGATGGTGTAACTCTCATCATAACTCTCGCAGTCTATGAACCTCTTCCGTACGTAGTTGTAGTTGATGCTCTGCCATAATCTCTCTCTGGCTTCCTTCACCATGTGAGTAGCCTCCATCACCTAGCGCTTGGCCTGATCCACCTCCTTCCCTTTTGCTGCTAGTTGAGCCTCCATATCCCTCACCTTCTGCTCTGCCTCCTTCACTTTTGACACCTTGGCCTCCCAGGCCGATGCTCTGGCTCTCTCCATGCTAGTAGGTTGAGTTTGCTGAGAAAGTTGCACCTAGAATTTCTTCATCTGCTCAGTCCACTCCTCATGTATCTTTTGTACCGATTGGAGGGCCTCCATCTTTCCCTTCATCGTTTTTTCCATGGCTACCATTTATCACTTTAGCCTATAGAAGACCTCGTTGAAGGCTACCTCTATATTGAATGAGGCTAAAATTAATCGGCCGTCTCTCCCTGCAATCAAGGGTCTCGCTACACGCCATGCTTTTTGCATTATTGGGGTCTCTACTTTGAGCCAACCTCTTGTAGTGAAGCATTGTGCAAACTCCTACTCACACTCTGCTTGGACAAACACCAGTATCCTTTGAACTTCCTTTGCTACCAATGAAGATGTTGTGACCTTTTTCACACATCGCCCCATTGCAAATGGGGACCCCCCTAATTTTTGCTTCATTTCGAACTTTTGGCTTTGCTTTTCAGTCATTTTGTTGTTGTCTCTCTTTTCTGCTATCTGTCTTTTCCGGACATGCTCGCCATTGAGTTTAAACATGAAATTGGCCAAGTCACGAAAAGTGGGGTTTGAACTTTATCAATCACGAAGTCAAGCGGGGTGAATATTGAGATTTAGGATTAACATTGATGTTAATTACTTCCTGAGGTTTTCTTGAAGTTTCATGATTAAGTGCGCACTATTTTTTAGTAAGTGCGCATGATTCTGAACAATCCTTTAGCATTTTTTTGTGAATCCAGAGCCGATTCTGGCGCATCGAGGAGCACATCAAGCTACTCCTGAGGTTAAATTTGGTGAAACGAAGCAACTTACTATTTTAGCGGTTCAACTTAGGAGCCAATTTAAAGGCCTAGATGCGAGTGTGTCCAACGCGTAATACGCATTTCATACGGGTTTTTCGAGAGATTCGCGATGATGTAACATGCAAAGCGAGACGACAACTTTCAGAGTTCAGCCTTCAGAGGCTATTTTTAGGGTTTGCATGTCAAGATTTTCTTTGCATGTCTGCATATTCCTTGTGGGCTTTTCGAGAGCTTCGCGATGATATGACATGCAAACGGAGATAATCACTTTTTTAGCAACTTACTATTTTTAGTAGATACATTCCGACGGCCGCCTCCCAGCACTTCAGAATCACGAGTTGATCACAATGCAACAGAAACGAGAACAAACAGAGGTCATTTGATACACATGCAAGACCAATTAGGGTTTCCAACTTTGGGACCCAAAAAGAGGCGTAAAAAGTCAGAATTTTCGAAAACCGATGTATACCACCGCGATCAGCATCTCTCAAGCTATCTGCTGATAAAATTTGAAGGCAAGCGGAACACTTACTATTTATAGTAAGTCATTCCAACCGAGGAGCTAAAAATACATTGTTATTTGGTATAGCGCGTCAGCAGGCCGAGATCCGCGTGGTGAGGCGCATCATTAATTTCAAATTGAATGGAGTTGTGAAGTCTCTGAAGCAGCGGTTACACTATAAATAGTAAACCACCTCGGAGACATGCAAAATAGCCGAACGCGAAACATCGGTATAAACAGTCAAGCGGTGATAAAGATCGAGCGCGAATTTCAAGTTAGACGGAGTTGTAGAGATGGAAGGCTCGGCACTACTGGCCACTAGCGGGCTTGGGCGGAGAGAATTAGGGTTCCCTAAATTGAGGCGGACACAAAAGCGAGCTGACGACATTCAATCAAAATCAACAGCACCCTTTATCATCGCGAAGCATTGACCGCATAGTGGAGGCATTACGACCATTGCTATTTTTGAAGGTAAGTTGCTAAAAATAGCAGTCTGTCGAAACGGAATATATCGGTATCGGTAGCACAAACATCAGGGTTCAAGGCAAAGCAAAATCGGCACTTTTGGGCTTTGGGTTGTAGAAGTGCAAAAGAATTGAAAAACTTTTCTAAGAAGAAATAGCAAATTAGGGTTAGCATGTCGTCCGGAGTCACCTAAATGGATAAAAAGCATAAAATTCAGCAGGGTGATAAATTTTCAAGTCCAGCCAGTGAAAAACGCCTTTAAAAGCTGAAGGTTGGTGGAAATTCTCTAAGCACTTGAAATTTGAAGTTCACAGGCCAAATACACCTTGAGAAGCTGAAGATGAGGTAGGAAATTTAGTGAAGGCATTGAAAATGGAAGCTCACAGGATGAAATGCGCCCTTAGCTTGCAAAAGGATGAAAATTTTACTTGGGCATTAAAACTTGATGCTCACCCATGAAAATGCGCCCTTAGCTTGCAAAAGGATGAAAATTTTACTTGGGCATTAAAACTTGATGCTCACCCATGAAAATGTGCCCTTGCTTGGAGAGATGCCTACAAATTTGCCTAAGTCTCATAAATTGGAAGCTCAAGCTCCCATATGCGCCTTGAAGAGGAAGAAGCATCAAAAAAAATTCTAAGGCACCCAAAGTGGAAGTAGCACCTACAAAATGCGCCTTAGGGAGAAGAGGGTGAGCTGGAGAATTTCTAAGTGTTCTAAATTTGATGCTCCAAGGGCTAAATGCGCCTAGGCTTGGGGAGATGACATAGAAATTCTCTAAGTATTGAAAACTAGAAGTTGCCCACTCCAAATGCGCCCTTGAAGAGAGGAGGTTTTGAAAAATATTCTAAGGCATGCAAATTTGAAGCTCCAAGGTCAAAATGCGCCTTAAGAAGGACACTTAAAAAATTTTCTAAGTGTTGAAAATTGAAAGCTGGACCCCTTAAATGCGCCTTCACTTAGAGATGGAGGGGAAAGTTGGTTAAGTGTTCAAAACTTGAAATATGCTCTCTTGTTTGCGCCTTGAGGAAAGACATGGAAATTGTGCTAAGTATTTGAAGATGGAAGTAGCCTACATCATATGCGCCTGAGCCTGTGAAGGTGTAGGGAAAAGTTTCTAAGGATGGAAATTGGAAGTAGCCTACATCATTTGCGCCTTGAAGAGAAGATGAGATTAAAAATTTTCTAAGTGTTGACAAAAATGGAAGTAAGCCATGGTAAATGCGCCCAAGAACTTAAATGAGGAGAGGGGACTTCAAAATTTGACTAAGTCATCAAATTGAAAGCACAGAGGGTAAAATGCGCCCAGCTAAGAGAGGAGGTTTTGAAAAATATTCTAAGGCAAAAGGATCATCCTGCTCCTATGGCAATATGCGCCCATAGTCAACAAGGTCAAAGCTGAGCGTTGAAAAGTTTATTCCACCTCCCATGCTTGAAGGCGCCCAAGTTAGATGAATGAGGGGAATTTTGACTAAGTCATTAAAAGTGGAAGTACTACCTGTGATATGCGCCATGTAAAGGGTGAGTGTGGAATGAAAAGTAGTAAACAAGGTGAAATTTCTAAGTGTTGAATATCCTTCACCATGTGTGAAATGCGCTCAAGGTTGGATGTGTGAAGGGTGAAATTAGCTAAAGCGTGGCTGGTAATTTCTTCCAAGTGTGAGGTGCGCCTAAGGGTGGAGATAATATGCTAGGCGTTGGAATTTTAAAATGAAAGATATCTCTCATAGAATATAAAATGCGCCCAAGGCATTCAAGGAGAAATTTTTTCTAAGTGAGTCAAAACAATAAAATTTTCTCATCACAAGAAGATGATTTGAAGATCAAATAAAAATTTCCTAAGGCAATCTAAATATTTTTTCTAAGTATTATCAAATTTCCACCTCCCAAGAGGAAAATCACGCCTGGACTTGAAAGTACGAAATTTGGATGAAACTGCCAGAGATGAAGTCAGATGATGCCAACTGCACAGGGTCAATAAAAAATTTTCAAAGTTGAGCAAGGAAATACGCTCAAGGGTGAATAAATGAAATAAATTTAATGAGAAATTATTTTTCTAAGGTTCAAAATTCAAGAAAATTAAATGAACCCGTTCGTTGTATACCCATGAATTCGACACATTCTGAAGAAAATTTTCTTCTGGGTATTGAAGATTGTCAACGAGGAGCGGATTTTAGTGTCTTCTACAGTTCGCCGAAGCCTTCAGAATGGAGATTTTTGATGGGCACTTGAATAATGAATTTCCTAAGTAAAAGTTTAAAAAAATTTCTAAGGCAAGAAAGGAAGAAGATGTTGAAATATATCACCTTGGCGGATGAATTTGAAGTTGGGCACCTAGATAATTTTTTATCAAATTCCTGATGAATGCATTTTTCTCGGGCCTAAGTCGGATGAAATATCAGAGTGAAGTACGCCAAGCAGAATGCAAGATGGGTTGAAAATTTGGCTAAGGCATGAAGAATTTGAACGCAAAGTTGGCTAGTGAAGACGATGAACCCTTGGAAGTTAAAACACGAAAATCCTAGTAAGTAAGTTGAATTTATATTATGAAATGTTCTAATACTCTTCTCCTTGCTTGTTTTGCAGGAGAAACGTCGAGACCAAGTGGTGATGATTTAAAGTGATGAAGAAGATAATCCAAGATGACATTTCAACCTCGAAGGAAGAAAAGTTGTGAAAATTGGCTAAGTGTTGAGACTTAGTGATAGAGAAGAAACGTTTTCAAAACTCAAGATGGAAAAGAATGGAAGCTCGAGCAAAGTTGAAGAACAACATCAAGGAGGAAAATCATCGTCGAGTAGGAGAAAGAAAGTTGTATGCTTGATGTTCAAGAATTTGAAGCAGTGGCAACTAGACTCATCCGGCTTGCAGTCAAGAAGAAGATCAAGAGCAGTGTGAATGCGTTTCCAGATGGGAATCTTTTGGATGATGGACATTAATGGCTCATTTATTACCCCACTCCTCTTGGTGGCGATTTTTAGGGTGAATCTTGTTTAGGGCTGAGGTGGCACGATCTGGGCCATCC